>JANTOP010009606.1:0-15689 GCA_027564815.1 Symmerus nobilis
CCTGATATCTGGTATACGAGTTTTATCAAATATTATTGAGCTATATTATTGTTATTCAGATTCTGCAATTAAAAAGCCATAAAATTATTAATTATATTTATTTTTATGACCTTCTTGCGGTTTTCTCTAATTCTCATGTTAATTTTAAATATTTTAATTTTTATATGGGGGGTATGAAATACCCCTATGTGTTAGGCGCTGTGCACCCCTGAATTAAACCGTTGACTGCGAATCTGTTGTAGGCGCTCCAGAAATATAAATTGCAGTACCAGATTGGCCTGAAATGATACACTGCCAAACGTCGAACCAGAATGCGGTAACTTGTATCTTCTATTATTTTCTAAAAGTTAAAATGTATTATAATTTAGATATTATAATCTAATAAATATATTTTAAAACAGTGATTACCAACGAAGCTTTCTTGAGTGCGAAACATATACAACTAATATATGAAGCTTTAAAAGCTCGGGCAATTTGGGTAAAATGGGTATAGGCGTGGTAAACAGGGTTTTAAAACCTAAGAAACCGAATATTATTTAATTTACATCCCTGATATACTTGAACTTGATACTTACAAGAGAACAGGAAATAACTTCACGATTCTCAGAACAGCCAACAAACAGCTAATCTAAAATACCAGTTCACCTAAAAATTCGTTAATCCTTTTTGAGTAGACGTGCAAAAAAAAATATAATTAGACAAATTTCACAGTATATTAAAACAACAATCACAACTACTAATTACCAACGATATTGATATATTTCTCTAACCAAACAAAAAGCAACGCCCACTTAACGTTTTTTTTTTGGAAATTCTTACCCAAATCGCTTTAGGGTAAACAAATTGCCAGTTAATTATATGCATAAAATACATTTTTTTTCGTTATTATATTTTTATAATGCAATTAATTTATTGTGCAATTCCTTTATTTCCAGCGAATAGTAATAATTTATTTGAAGTAAAAAAAATAATAAATAAATAAACCGACGGGAAAAATATATTAAAGTAATAAATATAGACAGACTGTTAATTTTTGAAAGATTAAAACATTTTTTTTTATTTATTATCATCTTGTTTTATTAATTTTTTTTATACAGGGTGTTTGGAATCGTTAGATTTGAAATTTAAAATTTAAATTGATGCTAATCAATTTTAAATTAAAAGAAAATAGGGATAATTAAGAAAATAAGATTGGAGATATAAATTACCAGAATATTGGATTTAAATATTCAGTAAATTAATTAATTAACTGATAATTAATTAACACCCTGCCTAATAATATTTCTTAATTTTAAGTTTAAAATTTTATTGAGAAAATAGCCACACATTAACCATCTAATAACTGGTAAAAGAAACCATTTGGTTTTTAAAAGAAAAAATTGGAATAACAAAATTTTTTTAATTTCCCATTTATGTGGTCGATTCTGAGAATCCAATCCATCCAAGTACCAAGAGAACGCAAAACGGATAAAAAAATTTATTTCAAATTAAAACATACCAAACGTAATACAAAAAACACATCCAACCATATAATAATTTTTTAATTAAATTACCATAAAGACCTATATGTCTAAAAAAATAATATAAATTTAAAATATAGCACAAAACGTATATGATGTGGAAATAAAAAATTGAAATAAATTTTAATAATATTCCCAAATATAATTTTTATCTGAGCTATTATACGGTATAAATTAATATCATATGCATCATTTTAATTATACAAAACGAAAATGCGATAAAAAAAAATAATAAATAAATATAATTATCAGAAAATTATATATAACCAATAATAGTAGAGATCTCAAGATTGTTTGATATACAGTCATTCCATCGTAAATGAATGAGATATTTGGCAACCATTCATAAACCCTTCCCGAATTCTTTAATACAATTCAAAGGTATTTTAAAAAATATTTAATTAAAAATCCACCAAGTTTTCCAGGATTAATAAGCTAGGATATTTTTCTTTTATCTCCTGGACCCCCCTGTTTTTTCAGTTTTTTTGGTTTTTGAAAAATAAAAGAATGATGTTAACCCAGTTGTGAGCTTGGGGAAATTTGATAATTCTTAAATTGAATTTTGACTGTTTCTGATTATCAGATTTTTTTTGTGAAGAAAATTTCGTTTGATTTGGCCGAAATTTTTAACCTGAGTACCTACCTCATGCCAGAAATTAAAAATTAGTCTGAATTGAAAATAAATTTGTTTAGCCTGGGAAAATCGTTCATTTTCTTCTAATATCGATTTGTTAGCATTTGTATCAAAATATTTTAATTTTATTTTTTTATTAAGAAAATTTCGTTCGATTTGGCTGAAATTTCTTTCCTGAATACTCGATTAGCTAAATAAAAACAAATTTACGGATTTAAAAAAAAAAAAATTTATTGACCCAGTTGTGAGCTTGGGAATATGATTATTTTTTCCTCAATCAATTTTTGGGCTGTATTAATCATAACTTAATTTTTTATTCAGAAAATTTGATCTGATTGGTCTGAAATAATTTTTCCTGCGTAGATCATGACCCAAACTAAAAACTAATTTCAAGGTTTTGAAAAAAAAATTTTTTTTGAGGCAGTCATCAACCTTTTTTTTGTCTGTTTACTTATCATTCTTGAAGGATCGATAGATAGATATTTGACCCTTCTAGCATGTGTTCATTTCCACTAAGAAATTTTCAAAAAAAAGAAAACTATTATAAAATTGAAAGCTCATATCTACCTTTCGTATTTCATAGAAATAATTCACGTTAACTTTAGGAACCCTTAACGTTTTTGAGCTTAATCTAAATACTCTTCAGAATCGAGAAAGGAATTGATAGAAATAAAATCAAAATAAAAGATGTTCGAGGTTTCTTAAAATTCAACGAAATTATTGTAACTCAATATTGAGAGCTTGGGAAAATTGATCATTTTCATTTAGATTTATCGACCAATTTTCTTTCTGGCTGTTTTATGTTAATACAAATTGTAAATATAATAAATAAATTAATCAATCCAAGTAATTAATTTTTTTTAGTTAATCATTTTAAGGTAAATAATCATATCTATGGGATACGGAGTTGTATTACAGAGCGATTCCAAATTTAGTTCTCGAGTTCTTTCATCTGGGACATCGAGAAGTTTTGGTGTCGCCGGTAGTAGAAATTCAAATATTTGAAGAACGCATTGGAGAAATTGGTTGCAATTTTGAAAATTTTAACATTTGGGGTAGTCAATAATTTAGTAATATTTTGATGAAATTCTGCGAAACGAATCTAACAGCTCTAGAATTTATAATTTAAATATTTCAAATCTCAAAATCTAAGAATTTCAAATATTTTACAACTTTAATCGAGATATTGTTAATATTAACAAGAAAATTGTTAATTGAAATTATACATTTTTTTGGAATATTATCCACTCTCATTTTTTTATATTATAAATTTAAGTAATTGTTATTAAATATTAATTTTATATTTAAAATATATAAATTTGAAATGTTTATTTCAAATATAAATATCAACTTTAAATACATCTAATAAATTAAGGAGGTTGTTTATAAATTTAAAAATATACATTAAAATAACTAATATTAATTAATTAATTAAGTATAAAATTGGGGTACGAATTTCGCGAGAAATAAATGCGAATAACTCCGCTTAAATTTTGTAATAAAGGGTATAGTTGTGGTAATTAAAAAAATTAATTTTAGAGGATATTGTAGGACAAAATTATTAAATTGCCGATTTTCAGAAAAATTTCATATTTCATTAGGGAATTTAAAATTTCAAAACTTCAATTAGGTAACATTAGGGGATGACATTCTAGAACTAGTGATATATAAACCTATAAGGGATTGTCTTAAATAATATATTTTTTAAATACCGACAAAATTTGATTTTTAAGAAATTTTCAATTTTGCTTTTAATTTTCATTTCATTCCGAACCGTTCGGAAAATAATGGATTTTCCCAAACATTTTCTTCGGGGTGTGGAAAATTCAATTAAGTAGAATTGTTTCCAAATAAATAATGAAGAAACTAATTTCTCAAAATTTAAATAAAATTAATATCCGAATTTTAGCCGGCGTTCAAGAAATTTCGGACATGACGAAATTGATGGTCACAACTTGACGAGAAAAATATAAATTTTAGGAAAAGGGATTAATTTTCAATAATAATTAAATAAATATAATACTTGCTAATTAAAAATATATTTTTATTTATTAAAAATTAATAATTGGAAATATACTTCGGTAAATTAAAAAATATTAATTAAATTATTCATTGTACAATTAATATAATTATAAATAATTGTAAAACTGAATTTAATCGTAAATATTATTAAATAAGTACGAATTTTTATAATTAATGATTTATTTTACATAAATTTCATAAATTAATTCTTATAAATATTTAGAAATTATTATTTATTTTTACTTAAAATTTTACTTTCGCTATTTACGAAT
Organism: Symmerus nobilis; assembly: GCA_027564815.1. Taxonomy (NCBI): domain Eukaryota; kingdom Metazoa; phylum Arthropoda; class Insecta; order Diptera; family Mycetophilidae; genus Symmerus; species Symmerus nobilis. The sequence continues at coordinate 4,449 of JANTOP010009606.1, forward strand.
CTGTATAATTAGTTTTCCAAAATCTAATTAAAAAGTGGCGAAACGGCGGCCAAAAATATTACACTTTGTTCAATTTTCAAAATTTAAATTCGGCCGACGATCTGTCGAATAAAAATTTTACTTGATACGAATTTAATCATGAATTTGGAGTAAATTTTTGAAAGAGATCTTTGTTACCATTTTAATTAAATTATATGAACTATAGATTTTTTTTTTGGGGTGCCCGGCAACCTCCGCACATCCTGAACTTCAACGCGTATATCAGTAAGTTCATAAGTCTGTGCGACTATTCGAGAATTCCCTTGCTTAGCTTAATTTTTTTTATCATCTAATTTATTGTATAGATCTAGATGTTCCAATTATGCAGATGAAAGTCTTTGAACAACACATGGGAAGGGAGAAAAAAACTAGAATTTCGACAGTAAAGATTCATTAATATTTCCCAACCATATCTTTTTGAAATTTCGTAATTTCGATAAATATATGATCATAGCGATACATAGAATAGGTAGAGCAAAGCAAATGAACAAATTTTCAAAAGCGTAAGGCGGGAATGCTCAGCGCCTAACGCGACGGGTATTTTTTATGCCCCCATATAAAAATGAAAATTATTAAAATTAACATGGAAATTAGAGATAACCGCAATAAGATCATTAATATCATTAATATCGTTTTAACAACAAAAATCATTAATATCATTTTAAAGCATTTTCATTTTTAGAAATTTAGAATAGCTTTTTAATCTTGAGATATAAAAATTAACCTACCAATTTAGGATGAATATTGAAAACTATAAAATAGATTGTAAAATTATTTTTTATTTATTTTAATTATTCATTAATTAGTTTTACATGATTAGAGATAGTTTAAATTTCGAGCTTAGGACATTTGTTTTGCGAAGTTCTTTTTTTATAGTTTAACGGTAATTTTTTGTTTGCACGAAATTTTGTAGACCTAATTCTTGGGCGATATTTTTTTTTAAATGGTTTCTTTATGGGTTATTTTGTAGTATTTATGTTACCCGTTTTAAATTAGAGATGAATTATAATTAATTAAAATTAAAAAAAAAAAAAACAATTTTTCAAAAATTTGCAAAATAAAATATTGCCAAAAAAAATTAAAAACCAAAAATATCTTTAAAAAAATCGGAAAATAAGTCGACAAAATCCTATTGAATTTCTTGGATGTTCACAGGGGATGTCAACCCCATTCTCTGCGCTCCCTGAAATATCGAGGATTGGGGTCTATTTAGGACATTTTTGGGACATAATTTTTTCCATTCTCAGTTTAAATGAATATATAGTAATTTCGTGCTGGTCCCAAACCTTTTCTCAGAATTTCTTAAGTTAGAAATATTCGATAAGTATCTTTTAGTTTCGCCATTTGACTTACAGTTACGAATACAGGGTACCTCAAAGTGACGAATTTTTGATGAAATATCGGGATTTGCGTCTCGTTCTAACGCTGATAACTCCTAAACTTATTTGATTTTCTTGTGTTGTATATCAAATGAACGGTTTTGAATGGAGCCTTTCGAAAGTATATTTAAAAAATTTGTAAAAAAGAGATTTTTTTTAAAAAAAACCGGTTTTTCAGTTTTCTGTTCAAATTATCTAATTATTTTTTAATTATTTTTAATTCGCCAATTTTGATTACTTATTATCAACTTATTATCAACATTTCTGATTATGTTCTGTCTTTCCCTTATTTTTTCTTTTCCCTTAACAACTCTTGTCTCTTTTTACCAGACATCCTCCCACCTTTACCCGACTTATCTATAATTTATCTATTTATTTAGCTAAGTATTTATATAAAAGCTGGGAATATATCTTAATTTTCTTTAATTGAATTTCGGAAGCGGTATTTGAGTACTAAATTTTGTTAAGGAGAAATAAGTTGCCGAAGGGAATTGCGAATATTATCTGGGAAATAAATTGCGAGTAAAGGGGCATTTTTTGGGATATTTTTGTTTAGGGAACTTTCTGGAAAAAAATTTTTATTTTAAATAATTTTCGAGCATTTAAATGTTTATTTGAAATAACCGATCATTTCTAAAATCGATAGGATTGCTAACTAATAAATGATAAAATAAAATAAAAAGAAAATTGTTTGTAGAGTAATGACTCTAAATAAAAAAATCTAACCATTTATTAACATTCGGTTAATCGTAATTATATTAAAAATCTATGCTTGACATCTCTAGAATTCCACAGAATCTTGATATCAAAAAAGGCACATATTATTTACCATCCAGATCAAACTTCTAAAAATATCAAATCAACAAAGAAAAAAAAAAGACAACAAAATATTAAATTTAAAATAATAAATAAAAAAAAAATTATATCTAATATAAAATTAAAATAATAATAAAAAAAATACTACAAATTATTAAACTAATATTATATCCTATAAAAATATTAAAAAATTTATTTATTTTTTAATTATATACATGCCAACAACCATTTAAATTAGTTATCAAAAGAGACCGCGCCAGTTTGTTTCAATTTTGATTTATGCCAAGTCTAAGTCCATGAGAAGAGAGGATAAATAATTTTTTTTTATATATATATTTATTTTAAAACTTCAATTTACATCGGTTCCGAATTTTACTTTCAGATTAAAATCAAGAAGTTTTAGGGAACTGAGGAAAAAAATTAATTTCTTGAAGTCAGATAGAACTAGAGGAGGTAGAGAATAGGTTAAAAATAAGAAATTTAATATGTTAAGAATTAATTGACTGAACTATTTAAATCTAAAGACTATCGGGTAATAAATAAAAAAAAAAAACCTTCCAATAGAAGACATCTCAAGCCGAGGTCTCTGATCCGATTTTATATTATCTAAGAATTGTCTAATTTTTTTTTCTTACTTCTCTTTGTGTTAAGTTAGTGCGCGGTGATGATTATAATGATTATGAATGATGTCTCTAATAAAAACCTCCCAGAGCTATAAATTATTGAGATGAGAAGAATTAAAAATTAAAAAAAAAAAACCGCATATTAACCAAATTTTGAGCAATCAGTTTTTTGTTGTTGCTTTTAATTTGGCAATAAACATATTTTAAAAACAAAACAGCAACAACGAGAAAAATTTATGAATATTTATTGACGTTTCATTAGAAATTGAACAAAGTCGACAAAAAAAAATTGTTTGTAATTAAATGAAATTGGAAACGGCATCCAAATTTAGCTCCTCCCATTCTTCTGTATAAATTTGAATGAATATAAAATGTCCCTATGTCGATTGTAAGTTGGTATTAGACGCCAACCTAATTTTTTATCAGAAGATGTCCTTTTAAATTCTATCATCTATTATCCCATCGAAAAGGCCATATAAGGTCAGTGTTCTTTTAATTAAAAATCAAAATTTCTGACATATCAACAGTATGATCCTTAAGGGGACAACCAGTCGATCCATCCCATGTCTATCTGAATAAACAATATGATTTTTTGATGTCTACAGAGTACTCTTCAATTACTTTTTTTTCTCTAGAAAACAATTTTATTTTCGTGATATCTCAAATTAATTCTAACATCTCGAACTATAAATAATTAAATTTAATAAAAAAAAATTCTAATTGTCTTTCGTGTTCGTACGTAAAAATTTTTATTTACGGAATAAATTTAAAAATCGTATGAACTATGAATGCCCCGCGGTAAGAACCGTACAAATAATAAAAATGTTTAATAAACACAAATTACAACCGACCCTAGATTTTAGAGCAAATTATGAGAGTCAATAAAATAATAATTTTGAGTTTCACACCTCAAAGTAATTCTATATACAAAATTTCTGGTTCCTAGTTTATCTAAAAGTTGGCAAGAATGTTTGAATTATTGATATGTATCCTGGGCTTTGATTCTCGGGGCAAAGGAATTAATTCCCTAAAGAATTATGTCCAAACTTCCTAACGAATTTTGGTTTTCAGTTTGGGGCTATTAATTTTGAGAATATTTTCTTCATATATGTAGCAGCCGAATTAAATCTCAAATTTATTATGTTTATACTGATTAAAAAAAATTCAAAGTTATCCTATGCGTTTGCTTTATTCAAGCGAACATTTCTAGAATATTTTCTTCGGTCAGAACTAATGTAAAGACGTACAAAGTTGCTTTGACAATTAGGTAAAAATTCAACAATTTAAATATCTCGGAAAAGTTGAAATTTATCTAAAAAAAATGAAAAATTCGTAAAGACTCGCACCGAGAAATTTAACTTTCGGACATCTCGACATTTGATCCGTATTTCCAGATAATTTTCTTCGGATCAAAAAAAATTTAGTGATGCAGAAAGTTTATGAATTAGTTAAGGAGAAATACAAAAATGTCAAAACTGAACATCTCTGCAGGAATGCTCTGCAGGAACTTAAAAGCTCCCAGAAAGCCTTATTTTCCAAACTATATTTTTTACGTTTTAAAATCTATTTTCTATCTAAATAACAATCCTTTAATGAAATTTCAAATTTTCCCTAAAAAAGCTTCAAAAATCTCGAAAGCTCATTGAAAGCTTGAAATGAAAATGTCATCCGATTCATTAAATTTAAATAAAATATTAAATTTTCGTAGAGAGCTTATCTAAATTATTAAAAGCGCACCGAAAGCTCTAAGCTCGTCCAGTTAACGGCCGAAATGTCAACTTATCCAACATAAACCTTTAAAAAACTCGAATGCTAATGGAAAATATGTCCAAAATTCTCAAATTTGACGCAGATCTTCTGAAAGCATATACAATTCCACACATATTGGACCTTTTCTCACAAGTTTTAGAGAAATTCAATTGAGAAATTCAATGAAGGAAATTTATATATGGGAATTTTAACTCTAATATCCCAATTGACCCTAATTGGCTTGCCTAAAATCAATTAAAAAAATATATCCGAGCAATAGTTATAATTTGTTAATTTAATAAAAGGGCAAATTTTCAAATTATCGAATTTTGCTAAAAAAAACAGACCTTTTTTGGGCTCATTTTTGAGAAATTCACAATATTTATTTGTTAATAGATTGAGTTTTCATGACAAGGCAAGAAAAACTATTAGAAACTTTGGTATTTCTGTAGCTAAAGTCCTGAAAATTTAGCACAGATTCTAACAAAGGATCTACAACTCGATCAGTATTCAATTGATCATAATTTTATTAGAAAATTTTTGAGAAATTGAATGGATTGGAAAATGATTTAAATGGAGATTTATAAATACTGTTACACATAATTGAACTATTCTTAATTGCCTAAATTCATTAATACCGCCTATACTGCCTGGTAGAAGTCCATAATTGTCCAAGCCTAAAAATATGTTATTACTATTTTTAATTATATACCTACTTTCGAGAAGTAGGCGAATCCTGCAAGACGTTCTTTGACAGCGCTTCAGGTTCTCCCATTTGCTCAGCTTATTATGTTGTCCTTGTATTTTTAATTCGCAATTTTAAATTCCAATTGCTTAATTTTTAATTAAATTCATAATTCTTAACTCTTAACTCTAGATAATTTATTCTTAATAATTAATTCTTAATTTCTAATTTAAATACTAATTTACTTCGTAATTCTAATTTAGAAAATATTTATTCATAAAACTTAATTCTTAATTCTTAATTAGCGGAACCTCTAGTTTTATAGTTGCTAATTTTCTTGCTGATGCTAAAATTTCATTACCCAGAACTAGACGAAAGCCGAACGACGAGCTGTGGGTTGAGATTTATTCGATTTAAATCTCTCAATGAGTGGCGGATATCAAGATTTTGAATTTGTTGAAGTTGAAACATCAAGTCCACTTTCTAAAGGCAGCTAGAATGCAATTTTAATTCGGAACTTGTCTCTCCCTATGTTTTATTACAAATTGTCAGTTTTCTAGCTCATTTAGGACTTAATTCGAATTGTAACTAATGGAGGAATCTTGAGTTTATCCTTGCATTAGTAATATGCAGTTTCGTAAATGAATGTATTGGCCCAATTAGTAAATACTGCAAAAAGTCCGTGACATTGGATCGCTTCTGGAGACAATTTAGATTAAGATATGGAAAGAAATGATGAATTTTTTTTTTCAATTTGATCGTTCTTCTCGTGATACTTTAATATATATCTCTTTGGACCAGTCTGACCGATTGGACTGCGCCATCGACTCATAGAAAATATTACAAATACCGTCATGCACATCATATAAATATTATGAAAATTATCTACAGTCGGTGTTTTTTTCTGGTACATAAATTTAAAAAAACAATTTTGTTCTATTCAAAAAAGATTTTACTTGTAGACACTAAATTTCCGTAAATCCGAACTTTCTGTAAATAAATAAAATTGTAATGAATTTATGATATTTTATGTTAGACCAGGAACTAATTGTAGGATATAAGATCACGGCCAAAAATTCACCTACCACCGTGAGTCTTTATTTACAAAATGTCGTCTCCAAATTTCGATTTGCATTAGCATTAGTAATAGTATCTTAGGAATAATACCCAAGAAATTGTATAAATAATTACGGTAATTTATTAGGTTACTATTCTGTTCTGTTCTAATAAGACATGGCGATTTTACTGCAGGATTTGATATGTTAGGTACTTTGGGGCATGCGAATATATGGCGCTGATGGTCAAATATCGCTGATTAAAAAAGTGATCCAAAATAAAAAATCCATCCACTTCCTTATTTTCCGAATATCGAATTTATTGAATTTATTTTGAGAAATTAACCTGGGGAAAGTTTCAGAGTTAAAAGAAAAACGGCTTCGTAATCAGGGTAGGAATTAAGACGTAGAATTTATGAGATAATTAGATAAAAATATGGGATATTATTGGCGATGATAGCAATTTATATTAAAATATAATTTATGTTATTGGACATCAATTGAATCATCGTTCATATAAATCGTCATCATCATTATCCTATCTCCTGAATTCGACGTCGTAATTCATACCCATCATATTTTAATTTCCTAACAATAGGCCTGCCAGGAAAATTTTCTTCAAATGAATCATTTGTATATATTTTTAAAATTTTAATTTAATATTTAATTACTGTTGAAAACCTAATGATAATTTTGAAAGATAGACATTATCCAAAAACCCTTAGACATTTTTTTAAAATTCATAAGACTCTTTTTATTAAGAATTTGGTTCGGAATAGCTTTATAGCTCGAAGGAAACTATAAAAATAAATAATTGAATATAGAACAAAATTTTTGATTTTATAAAATTAGAGAAATGTCATGAAAATAGTAGAACCATAATATTGAAATTCATTTAAATTTGAAAATTACAAAATAATCTGGAAATTTTACAATTCCTTAAAAAATAACAATTTTTAAAAATTCAGCGAATCGAAATATACTTGTATGTCCTATAAATTTGAAAATATTTAAAAATCCGAAATTATAATTTTTGAGAGTTTTTTTCAAGAACTTAACTCCTGGGTTTAGGATCATATACAGCTGATTTGGACGTGTTTTGGTGTTAAACGAATTTGGTGAAATTCCATTAAAAGGAAAAATTTTGTAAGAAATTTAATTGACTTTATAATAATCGATTTTGGACATCATGGTAAAAATACTAATTATGTAAGGACCGCTAACATTTCCTTATATTTAAATCAATTTAACGAATCCGCAACGATATTTTTAGAATTAAAATTTTCCGGGAAATTATAAACATTTCCTTGAAAAGCGTCAGTTTATTTGATTTCCTCTTATACCGTCCCCCTATAAAATCAGGGGGTGAATTTTTTGAAAAAGTTTGTTTCATAATTTCCTAACTGTACCTTTAAGTTTAACTTACCATAAACACATTTTGCAATTCGTAAGGAAAATTTCACGGAAATTGATCGATTCCCGGAAGGTCGATTTTTTATAAAAAAAAAATTGACCTTCTTCTCGAAGAAAATGGTTTTTACCAGAAAATAATACTAAATAGTGTATGACGTCAGAGTGATGTACGGGGAAGTTGTCTATATGGTCGGTATGAAGTTAGAAAAAATATCTAAGTACTATCCACACTCTTCTACCCCTATGGCATATTAAATATTTACATAATTTTGTTATGGCGAAAAAGCGGGCCTCGAGAGGTCACACTCTTCTTGACATAAAATTAATAAAATATAAAGATGTCGTCCAGTCCGATTGGCTAATAGCCCAGCCTTCTAGGCTACCAATTTAAATTTTAGGCTGCCAGTTTCCAAACTAGCAAGACCCCCATTTTTAAATAGAATTCAGAGAGGAGAAAAGACAGTCTAGAACAGGGATGCACACGTAAAATGACTTTTAGAGGTAACAAAATACGTTAGGCCATAAAATGAAAAAGCAAAAAAATAATTCTACGATTTATTTTATATTTTCTATATTCTCTTTAAATTCGTATATAAATTTTTATTTTTAAGGTTTGAAATCTCTTGTTCCTTAAGTTCTAAAATGAAGAACTTATAAAATTATTATTTATTTATTTTTATGATCTTCTTGCGGTTTTCTCTAATTTCCATGAGGGGATGGAAATACCCTCTGTGTTAAGCGTTGTGCACCCCTGGTCTAGGATTTGTAATAGCGCATATACAAATTTTATACAAGATTATTTATTTATTTATTTATTTTAATAAATTTATCAAATTATTCCATTTTTTAAAAATATTTTGTCGCTTATAAACGCTAAACAAAATTCGAGATTCATTTTTTTTGGAAATTTCTCTTCATAATATTTTTTAATTAATTGTTAACTATTGAACCAAGATTTTTGAATCTTTCAAAAAATTGATTTCTAAGTTCTAAACTAAATTTAAAAATAATTGAAAGACTCCTTTCTCGGAAAAGTCGTTTAAAGTCGTTAAAAGTCTTTAAAAGTTGGGAAAAAGTAGGACACATTGATAACAGTTCGTAAAAGCTTTAAAAAATTCGGTGAATAACTGTTCCAGAAAATCAGGGGGTTGTATCTTTTTAAAATAAAAGTTTGTTTTACGAGTTCCTCAATGAAGCCTTATGTATGTTCAATTTTCTATAATCAGTTTTTCCGATTCCTTAGAGAAATTTCCCGGGAAATTTAATTTTTCCAAAAGAGTGTCCGAATGCTCGATTTTTTGGGTAAAATAAAATAAATTTAAAAACCGATGATTTGTTACAAAAATTTTCTTTACAAAAACTATTCGAAAATTACTTAAAAATGATTTTTGCCATCATTAGATTAGAAAATTTTTGAAAAAAAAAATTTCACTTCGAAATTAGACAAAAATCGTTCAATTTTAGTGTAATTTTTACAACGTCCTTTTTTATAGGATTTTAATCACGTAATTTGGGTAAGGACCCTTCACATTTCAGACATTGATAGATCCCCCTGGTTATCCCCTATTTGGATCCGTTTCAAATTTTTAAATTTTAAATTTTTCGAGGAGTTATAACTGTTTTCCTAAAAGTTGCTGTTTTGATTGATGTACTCCTTATATCGACACCTCTAAAATCAGGGAGTTGCTTTCTTAGAAAAGTTTGTTCGATAATTGTCTCATTGGATCGTTTGATTTATTGCCACCTTACTAGATTTTCCGATTACTTAAGACAATTTCCCGGAAAATTTAATTTCTCGAAAATTGGCAGAAAAATTTTGAAAAAAAAAATTATTTTAAAAATTAATTTTAAAAAAAAACTTTTTTAACAAAAACTCTCCCAAATTACTTGTTAATAATTTGCCAATAGACAAAAAAAATTTCTTAGGCAAATTTCGAACGAAATTCGTGGAATTTTTTTCAAGTCAAATCTTAAGGGGATTTTAACCACATCAAGTTGAGACGTAACGCCCAGATCTTAAAGTATTGATAGGTCAATGTATACGAATAGGTCACGTAGGTCACCCTATTTGAATTCATATCGAAAATCCCTAACTGTAAATTGCCCGGAAAATACCAATTTCCCTGAAAACTACCGATTTTGCTGTAATTTTCCTTGAAGATGTTGTAGATACGACATTTTGTTTACTTTGAAAATGTATATTCGAATTTTCACTACCGACAAAGATACGGAAATAAGAAAATACTAATGAAACTGATAAAAGTTGTAACATTTTGTTAGGCCATTATTTCTGCACATCTCATCGAAATTTTAACCGCACGCCATTGCGGAATCTTCACGAATGTTAACAACTTAAGTGGAGCAGTTTGTAAAAAAATAATGACAATTTTTTACGGCATTCGAAAGTTCGCTACTCCTTCCAGATCGAGATGCATGATAATTAGCGTTCGTCTTACAGCTTCATGCATTTTCTCTACTTTTCCACCCACACTACGCTTTTACCGTTGCTCTCATTCAAATTCTAGATAACAGAACTCTCGCCCAAGGTAAAAAGGTAGGTAAAGACGCTAGTTAGCCAAATATATCTCTCCATCACTCTATTTCTTCGGTTTTTTTCTTTTCTTAAATTTACTTTGACTTTGCGTCGTAAGGAACTCGAAATTTTATGCTGGGTAGCGGGCTAACGAGCTCTGAGTTTCATGCACCGACAGGTGCATATCTTTGGTTAACGGGACGGTTTCTGATTTAAAGCTTTACAGCAGGGGTGTACAGCGCCTAACACATATGGTATTTTCATACGTATGCATCCCATACTAATATTTAATATGCCATATTATGCCAGTTCCAACCACCATCTTCATTAAGGTTGGTTTTGTGAGTTTGATAAGTACTTGAGGATTTTTGGGAGAGATCAGTGTCTACAAGACTTGTATTTTGACTATGTAAGCAACATTATTACTTCTTAAGATTTAAATTGATATAGAAGATTTGAGATGATGACACGATTTGTCAAATAGAGGTTAGTCAATCGATTAGTAAAATTGAATTAGACGAAATGCCCTAAATTTATTAAAGGTCGATTTTGTAGGTAATCATCAATCGATCATCAAATAATTGGATTTTGGGGTATAAGAATAAACATAATGACTGCCTCAATAACGATGAAGCACCAATATCGATTTTAAGAACTAAAAAGCTATAAAATTCAACTAGAAGCAACTAAGTACTTTAGAAGTCTCATCTAGGAGGAACACAAAACCTTTAAAAAAACACCTAATTCTATTATATTTTTATTAAAATAATTTTTTGTTCTGTAATCGTCTAATTTTAATTTGCTGCTAGTTTGTTATAACAAAGTTACAGTTTGTATAATTGGTGTTATGATATGCTATTTAATTATACAACTGGGTAATTTTTCAAGATTACATAATAATTGAATTTCTTTATTATTCTGCGATTATTCATAAACCCTGACCCCCCAA
>JANTOP010009617.1:0-15685 GCA_027564815.1 Symmerus nobilis
AACAATTTTTTTTTTATTTTGCAAAAGAATTTTTTTTTTAATTTCACAAAAAAATTGTTTTTTAAATTTTCCAATTTTTTTTTTAATTTCGCAAAAATTTTTTTAAATTTCCAAAAAAAAATGTTATTTTTAATTTCTCCAAAAAGTTTTTTCTTAATTTCCAAAAAAATATATTTTTTTTGAATTTCCCAATTAAAAATATTGAAAAGCGCAAAAAAATAAGAAGCCAAAATTAGTTTTTATCATTGTAAAATAACCTAACACTATTTCAGGTTGAGTTATGTTCAAAGCCGGACTCGGAAATGGCACAAAATGGAAATGAAACAAATCTGGATAGTGGAATCCGGAGATAACAGATTTTGTTCCATTCCATTCTATATTCAATGAAAATTCAGATTTCGACATTCCGACTACGGATCCTGTTCATTTCATATTTTATTTTCTAACCTGCGAGGTTTCGCTTTTAATTAAAATTAAAATCATCAAAATCGGAAGAAAGATCGCTGAGATAAGGGATTTCCGCCGATTTTCATTTCCAATTGATTTTATGGTTACCCTTAATTTCTAATCTAAATCTAAATTCAAAAATTTCATTCTCTGACCAGGGAAGCTAATCTCTTTATATTTTAATTTTCTAATGAAAGGAATTCTGCTCGTTTGACTTCAATAAAAGATAAAATTTCCTGAACAGTCGGTTAAATGTTGAAAATTAAAATTATCGAGATAAAATATAGAGAATTGCAAACAATCCCACTACGATACTGAAATTCTTTTATTCAGTTAAATGCAATTAAAAACAATAATTATGAACTTACAAATTAATTACATAAAAAATTATGATTTAAATTATTAGAATTAGGATGACCATAGTTTTTTTACACAAAAGTTTGTTTTTTTTTTAAAAAATAAATTGAGGAGAAATGTTTAAATAATTATTAATTATAAATGAATAATATTTTTTAATACTGTTCTAACGCTAATGATACCCATGATAAGCTCCGTGCGTTGCTGCATAAACGGGTGCCGCATGATATGTTGGTGCGGCTGATATATACTTAGCAACCGGTGCGACGTGAACGATTGGTGCCGGTGCGGCAACATATTTGGCAACAACGGGTTGCGCAACAATTTTGGCAGCACCCGATTTCTCAACGACCGCATTAAAACCGTTCACCTTATCCGCTGTATATTTTACCGTACGTATTGTACCGTCCGGTTCCGATAGTGAATAGCTACCGTGCACGACCCCATCATGTAACGATTCTTCGGCATGCTTATTATCACCGGTGTGCGGATCACTAACGCCGTAACTGAAACTGTACTGGGGATTCGGATCAACTTGTTCGACCTCCACCTGTTTGATGATGGGTGCGGATACATATTTCTGTACGACCGGTGCTGCATGATAGATTGGTGCGGGCGCTGAATGGTAGATTGGTGCTGGTGCTGGATGATAAATTTGGGCTGGTGCGGCATGGTATACTGGTGCTGGGGCAGCAATTATCTTTGAATATGTTTGGACTGGTGCTGGGGCGTACGATGATACGTACGATGTTGAGGGGGCATAATAACCGGCCGAACCGTGTACTTCGATTGGTGCCGCACTTACAAGGGTCGCTAGGCACGCACAAATCACAACCTTTAATTTAAGAAATTATTAATTAAATTAGATTACCAATTTATTTTTTTAAATAAATTATCTCTCTCATCTCACCTTAGCGATCATGATGACTATGTTCTTCACTTGATCACAGCTACGAATTGTGGCAGAAAGAGGCTGAGCACCTCGATTTATATGTCCTTTAATTTCGAATCTTATTTTCGGATGGGTTTAATTGAATATAGGAAAAATCGCCGTTTAATATTAATTTTCCCACCATCTCGACATCTCATTTTTCCCGATTTGAAAAAACAGATTTGCGAAATGCGAAATCGGTGTTTTATACGTGTAGTTCAACGGAATAATTATTGATCGTACACAAATCGAACATAAATTAATGATTAAAACAGTTGGACGATATAAAAAATTGATAATTCTCATATGTACATATTTTATTTACTTCCTAGATTGGCTCTTGCTGCTTGGAAGTTTTCAGATTGCCAAGGAAATTTTATATAAATATATATATAAATTGATCCAAAATTAATCGAAATCAATTATTTAATGCTAAACTTTAGTAAATAATTTTCTTAAATCAAATTTTCTCTGACAAATAAAAATTTCGGCATTTTAAAAAATTTGGTAAAAATCTTGAAATTTTTAAAAATTTCTTGAAAGTCTGGTAATTTTGACAAATTCCGTTAAAATGAGGACATAAATTTCTTGAAAACTGGATCATTTTTTGAAATGATCAATGATCAATGAATTTGGTTGAAATTCTGATTTTATAAAATTATTTAAATTCTGCGATTGTCAAAAAATTTTTTAATTTTTTGGATTAGAAGCAGGCAAGTTCCGTGTAATAAAATCGAACTCAGAATTTAGATATTAATTCAGGATATCATTAATGCAAAATGAGACCCAGTGCGGGTACAAAATCCGCTATCTCGGGTTACCCTCATTCTATTTGCTCAATTTTAATTTTAAATTATAGATGAATCTCCATGGATGGGATACAAAATAAAAAATGTGCAGATTTCGTTGCCAGAAAATCGAATTGTGATTATATTTGCTAAATTTTTATATTAAATTATTAAGGAATCTAACTGATTAGGAATTATAATATAAAATGGGGAGATTCTACTATCGGCAATTCTAAAATTTATTTTAAAAATTGTCTGTGAGAATCTCCCTCACAATTGTTGCTCGCGCGAAGTGAGACATAAATTACGTCATTTGCTACATCTTTCAAATTTTATCAACACAAAATTAAAAAAAATTCAAAAATTTAAAAATTCAAATTCAAAAATTTCCAAAAAATCAAGAATTTCAGAAATTCAAAAATTTCAAAAATTTCGAAAATTTCAAAAAATTCAAAAATGTTGAGAAATATCGGAAAAATTTTTAATTTTGAAAAACATCATAAATTTTATAAAATTCAATAACTGAAAAAATTCCACCATTTCACAATTTCGAAAAATTCGATAATGAAAAAAATTCAAAAATTTTATAATTATAAAAATCAAGAAATCTGGAGATCAAGAGAGAAGGGAAAAAATAAAAAATAGTGTTTTGCGTTGCTCACGTTTTATTAAATTTACTGATTTTATCCTCCCGCTTACCTTCCACTAATAATTACTTCATTCAACGGTGACATTTTAGAGCAAGTATTGTATAGGGTCGCTTTAAGCTATTCACGGGTCCTAAACTCAATTCAATTTATTTGATTTATATGAAACCCTGATTTTTGTACAGAAGCTCTGAACAAATTTAAAAATTTGTTCAAAAGCTGGAAGTGTTGGATAACATTTTTTATGTTTTGAAACTTCCCCAACAAAGCTCCATAAGAGCTCAAAAGCTCAAAGCATGTTTTGGGATTGGGACATAATTTTACTAGTATTGACAGCTATTTTCCAATAAAAACAATTTAACTGAAACAAAACACAAAATGTTTGGTGAAAAGCTCAGGGAAATATTTAAGTTTTGAATAAATTTTTAAACATTTTGAAGTTTAATTTTTATTGAAATAGTTAAATGTTAATCAAATCTGAAAGTTTTCGACGAAACCTCCATAAAAGCTTAAAAGCTCAATGAAAACTTTAAGTTTAGGATTCAATTTTATTAAATATATTGAGACTTCCCATCTCAAATATAACCTTTTGATTAATTCGGTACCATTGTCGATTTAATTGGTCCCTTCGTTCAGAATTCAAAGACATTTTCAAATACAGAGAGAAATTGATCGAATTTCTTCCAATCGAAGGTTAACGATATTTTTAAACATATAACTTGTCTATTAATTGACACCTTAAGATAATGACATCATTAGATAACTTAACTTAAATTAATCCAGCTCGAAATTGGAAAATTTCTGATTTTCCAAAAAAATATTCATATTTTTTTCGAAAATCCATCAATTTAATAATTTTTGTTTAAAAAAAAAGCTAGAAAATTAGTTGAATATTTTTAAACAAAATTATCGATTTTTGAAAGCTCATAACTCGCTAAAAAAATTTGTTTTTCCAAAATCCTGAAATTAGTTTTTAGTTAACCTCATCAATTGTTAAATTATTCTAATAAAATTATTAATTTCAAAAATGTAATACATTGCAATGATGGAAAAATTCTAGAATTCGTCAGATATTTTATAACAAATTTTGGAAACTTGTCAGAAAAATTTTGGAATTTTTTTAAATGTATTTTTAGATACCCACAATTATTTGGTATCTTTGGGTGAGGGGGGAGGGAGTTGGAAATATTACTTATTCAGGTCGGAATTGTTCAGTAACGTGCAGAAATTTTGAAATATTCTGAAATTTATTTCCAATTTGTGAAGTCTTTTTTTGGAGTCGGGTTGATTCAGGAAATTTCTATGAAGTATCCTCAAATCATTAAGATAGATCTACGAAAATGTTTTTAAATTTATCACATTTATTTCGGGAATATTCTGTAATTTGTCAGGAATAGTTAAAAAAAATTTTTAATTTTATAAAAACCAATGCCTCGAGATTAAATTCGGAAAATGTTTAAAAAAAAGTTTTGAACATTTGATCTTAGGGGCATCGACACATGGGATTCCTAAGGTGATTTTTAAAATCACGATTAACATAGACATGTCTGAATCTCAATAATTTTGAAAGATTTTGATTTAAAAATTTCTGAAGAATTTTTTAAGAAAAAAAAATGTTCAATAATTTCTAATCTAATGATGTCAAATTATTTCTATGTAATTAAAGGAGAGATTTAGTTAGGAACATTTCTTTGAAAAATTCAACGATTTGAGAATTTTGTCTTCCAGTCAAAAAAGTCGATGTTTAATTTATAGAATTTTCCGGACAGTCTAGTAAAAAATTTAAATTTCCGGGAAATTTTTTAACGGAATCGGGAAATCTGATTAGGCGGAATTAAACCAAAGGGTACTGTGAGGATTTTGTAAAAGAAACTTCTTTAAAAAATGAAACCCCTAATTTTATAGGAGGTCGATACAGGGTAATACCAGGAAAAATGGTTGCATTTTGCAAAATCGGTCATAATTTTCCAGAAAATTAAAAATTTGTCATTTTCAAAAAGGATTTAAATAGAGGATGAAATTTAAGTTATCTATCAGTACCTTAAATCGGGGCCTTCCCTCAGAATATATATTTTCAAAATTATGACAAAATTCAAATTTTAAGAAATTAAATAAATTCGATCGTTTTTTGGACAAAATCAAAATTTTGGATTATCACTGTTCATCAATTTTCCCAAACTCATAACTTTCTAAAATAATTTCTTACCCCAAAACCCTGAAATATATTTTCAATTGAACTTATTGGCTATCCAAAAAGAAAGAGTCAGCCAAATTGAACGAAGTTGTCCTAATCAAATTTTTAGATCAAAAATGTATCTCGGGATTAACAAATAATACCGAAAAGTAATCAACTTTTCCAATTTAAGTTCGTAATTGGCTCAAATAATTTTTTAATTGATATTCTGGAAATTTTGATTATAATTTAGCTCATCTCCTATACAGGAAAATCGGATAAATTTTTCTTAATAAAATATTGAATCCAAATTCTATGCTCATAATAGATATGAAAAAAAAAATCCGAAGAGAGAAAAATATTTCTGAAAGCTGACCTCAATATATAAGGGATTCAAAATATTTTTTTAGGGGACATTTATTTTGAAAAATTCCTCATTGGAGAATATCTTGTAAGAAACATTGGTAAGTCCATGAGATTTTTTTTTTCTTTTTTTTGAAAATGTTTAATGTGGGATATTTTGTTAAAATAATTTTGTTTTGTCGGCAGAGCATTATTTTTTAAGGGATTTTTTATCTCTGGCCCATATTTCATCTTCCACTATTCACAATTATATGGAAGTCTAGTGGATAAGCCGATCGTCTCATTTTATTTAAACGATCGATCTAATTTTGAATGACTACAATTTATGGCAATACAAAACAAACTTACTAGAAATTATATAATCCCATTAAAAACGAAAATCTCTTAAAAACTATTTTAGCAGACTATACGCAAGAACTTTTATCAAGTTTGTTAATCCGTTGATGGATGTAGGATGGTTAGCAGAACCAGTCATTAACCGATGAGATCTATGAGTATAGATCTTCATTTATCAAATCATTTCAATCATAATTTAGCGACTAGCTAAATTTATAGGGCCCAAATTTAGTCATTTAAATTTAAAGCAGAAATAAGTAATCGTATGCTTGATTTAAAAATATTTTTTTCATTGACTTTAGTCACTTATTTGCTCAAATTTGATTTCGTAATGTCAGTTGTTCAAATCCTTCATGCTACTTTTTTCTTAGCTTTAACAGCTTAGTACCGAAAATGCCCTTAGTTAAGTTCAATTATTAAGAAATAATTATTTCGAATATTCCAATCATAAAGTAAAAAAAAAATGAAAGCCAATTTCATAGAGGACTGGGTTTGGGGCATTCAATAAAATTTAACCCCACCTGTAAAAGGGTTAACTGAAACAAACGATTAATCCTAAATACCTTTTTTTCTACAAATAAATACTAGACTACGGCTAAAGAAAAAAAATCTAATAAATAAATTAAATTAAGATAAAACATTATTATTATTACTCAATAATAATGTCTTGAATTGTATTATGGTATATGGGGACGCAGACGCTTGTTGTTTCATACTTTTTTGTGTGCAAACTTCTTGTCTTGTAGATGCTTTTCTTATGAATTGGTGTTGTTTCATAGGTTTTTCTTTTTTTCGTTGACATGCCACTTAACAACGTCTAATGGGCAACCAAAGAAAATCTTAGATGTGGAAGAGAACCACAAAAAAGATATAAAATTCGCATAGTTTTTCGTTTAGAAATATGTAAAGATATCCATTGATTAGCGGCGATTATCTACTCATTCATGAAAGTTTCGCAAATATTATTAGAATAAAGTCAGATAATATAGAAAATTAAAAATTCGAAAAAGCAGATTTTTTAAAAATTAGAGAATGTCGTAAAAATCGAGAAATATAATTTGAAATAATTTCCTATATTTACGAAAATGAAAATTGCGTTATGCACCTAGAAGCTTGAAATTTTGAACAGGCAAATCTAAGTTAAACCTAGGGTGATTGGAAATGAGTTAGACATATCTTTTCTATTGGTTATTTTGAGAAAATAGTTTTTATTTTCGGCGGGTTCGAGTCTTAATAGCTCGAGCTACAAAAACTATGTGCAGCTCCGTTATTTTTGGAACTAGAGTTATGCAATTTTTTTTTGTATACCCTATGATCCGAACTTAACACTAATTTCAGAATTTTTAAAAAATTCAAAATAAATTGAAGCTAATTTTGAACTTGCGAGAATTATTCATTTTCTCTGGATGTGTCGTCTTTTCTATTTTCTAGGTTCCCTTACTACCTGCCTCTTTAAATGGGAGTTCAAATTCAAAATGAACCATAACAAATTTATTTGATCCTATTTTAATAAAATATTGAATTTTCTTATTAAGTTGCTAGCTCGATGAACATCGCTGTTGATTTTTGAAGAAATAAAATCTCACATTTACTGTATATGATTGACCATGAACTGTTTCGAAGCTAAAAGCAGCCTGCTTCTTTCCTTCCAGAATATATACTTCTTAGGCTGCTCATAATTTATTGATGGAACTCCTACGGACTATTTCTTCATATATGAAATTCTTCATCATATAGATTTTAGATTCTAAAAACTGCCCCATAAATCGATTAATTTCGGTTTGACGTAATTTTAAAATTGGAACTAATTTGAATGGGGAAAATTTTTTGCAGGAAAATGTTAGTTAAAATTTTAATTAAAAGCTTTCGATGAGCTTTGGGGACTTTCATAGAATTTTTTTTGAGAAAATATAAAATTTCGGGACAGTACAATTATTTCAATAACAAATAAGTTTCAATGCCCATGAAATTATATATCAAATTTAAAGCTTTGTTTTGTTCCGACTTTTTCTCAACATTTGACGACCGTCCTTAAATTTTCCTCAAAATTTTTGTTGTACAACTCGAAGGAATTTAGAGACATTTGTATTAGTATATATAAGTTTTCTAAATATTAGTAAAAGTCGCGACAAATGTTTATTTAAAGTTAAGAATTTTATGGGGATGCCAAACACTTTATAAGTCCCGAAAATGTTTGAAGAATTAGGAAAAATCAGGATTGTGAGCTTGGCAGCCCCGCGTTGTTAATACAAGAGTTTAGGCCCGGCTCTACGATCCATATATTCTTGGGTCCTGAATAGTTGTCAATTCGAATAAAATTATGTTCCAAACCTGAATTATTCTATTAGCTTTTACACTTTTGTGGAGCTTTTATGGGAAGATATTTAAGATATGATTAGATATTTATTTATTCGGATAAAAATTAGATTTAACAACGGATAAGATTTTGTTCAACACTTAAAGCTTTCGCTAAGCTTTTAATTTCATGCAGAGTTTTTGTCGTAACATGTTGTTCGTGGTAGTTAGTTTATTTGAATAAAAATACGAATAAAACTAATGTTCTAAACGTAAAGTATTTTTTGAAATTTTAAGCTTTTGTGGAGCTTTCGTTCGAAAATTTCAGATTTGATTAAAATGTAATTATTCTCGGATAATGATTAGATTCAAGGAGGAATAAAACTTCATTCGAAAACTAAAGCTTTCGGTTAGGATTTCAGTTTATGCTGAGCTTTCAACGTAACAATTTTTGTTTCGTCGCAGTTAAAATATTTGTATGGAAAATAAGTGTCAATCCGTATAATATTGTGTCTCGAACCCAAAGAATTCTCCGAGTTTTTGAGCTTTCGTGGAGCTTTTGTAACCAAATTTCAGAATTTATTAAAATAAATAAATAAATAAAAATTAGTTTGAAAACGAATAAACATTTATTCCAAAATTAAAGCTTTCGCTTAGCTTTCAAGTTTATGTGGAGCTTTCTTTGCAACATTTGATTTTCGTCCCAATTAATTTATTTGGATGGAAAATAGGTGTTAAATAGGATAGAAATTGTGAGCCGAACGCAAGCTTTTAAGCTTTTGTGGAGCTTTTATAACGAAATTTCAGGAAATAGATTTTCTAAACGCGTTATTGGCTGTCCATTTTAATAATATAAACACAAAATCGAGTTTTCCCGGAACAGAATAAGATATCAAAATCAGATTCTAAATATTTAGAGATCCACCCATTCCCTTTCTGATAAAGTTTATTTAGATCAGATTCTTTAAGAAACTTCGGAGATATAGACCTTTATATAGACGGTTGCCTGTGATATTTTTTCCTTAATTAACCCTAATTTCATCTCCAAATAAACTAAATAAAAAAAATTAAATTACGCCAATTACGAGCTTGGCCTTAGGAAAATTTATTATTTTCTGGTACACCGATTCGTTAAGTGAGATTTATTCATTAATTTTTTTTAATGACTAATTTTTTCTTTTGGTTTAATTTGGATAGGGAAATTATTTTTGGAGGGCTATTTCCTATTACAATTCAATTTTCAAACTACTGAAATTTCGAAGAAATGCATGCCATTCCCTGAACAATTTGCGAAATTTTCTGCAACTTTTCTACATTATAACAAATTTTTTTCGGGAATTTTTTGGAAATTGTCAGAAAATTGTTTGAAATATTTGGTAAACTTTAAGCAGAAATTGGTAAAGAAAATCGGAAAAATTCATGCTCATATGTTCTCCGTTTCCAATTTTTTTCTTACCAACTTTTTAATTATTTGTAATAAATTTATAATTTAATTAATTATTTTTTAAATAGGATCATTAATTTAATTAACTTCTTTGATTTTATTTTTCATTAAATAAATTTGAAAAAATTTTTGTTTTAAATTTTAATTAAAATTAAGTTTAATAAAGACTTTTGAATTTCTAGGTTACCTTCCTACTTAAAGATGTAGAAGTTAAAATTCGAAATGAACCACAACAAATTTGTTGATCCAATTTGAATAAAATTTAGAATTTAATATTATTTTCTGGGCAGCTAACGTGAATTATTTAAATAATTTAATAGAAATATTTTTTTCTGGGCAGCTGGGGTCGAGAATTTAGGAAATCTAATTGAATTTTCCACCCAGCGTTAAGAAATATTTTTTTTGGCTGCTGATAGCAAGAATTTAGAAAATTTAGTTGAGTTTTCCACCCAGTTATTTTTTTCTGGGCAGCTGAGATCTATTATTTTAATAATTTAGTAGAAATATTTTTTATTTCTTCATCATATGGATTTTGGATTCTAAAAACTGCCGCATAAATCGATTAATTTCGGTTTAACGTAATTGGAAGTAATTTGAAGGGGAATATGGTCTGATAGGAAACATCTTATGAAAATCGAAAAAATTTTGTGGTAATCAGAAAATTTCTTCAAAACCGGACTTTTCTTGAAAATCGAAAAATACAAAATCGAAGGTTTGGTTCGTTTTTTTTTTCTCAAAAACAAAAAAAGGCATAATTTTTTTCTTCGTTAATTCTATTTTGAATTATTAGATTTAATATTTCATTTTTTTTTTTTTAAATTTTTGTGAAAATTTGAAACAATGAAATCGATCAATTTTATTGGGGGTGTAAGAACCTCGATTTTTGTTGTATTTTTAAAAATATAAATTGGAAAAGGGCCTACTGAATTTAAAGATATTGATAGATCACCCTAGTTATTTCATATTTGAATCTACTTTCAAAATATTAAATTTGTAATTTTCCGTGTTATTACAACCGTTTCTCTAAAAATCCACCGTTTTATTGTTGAACAACCTATACCGCGACCCCCATAAAATCAGGGGGTTAATTTTTCCAAAAAGTTTGTTTCACAACTTTCTTCCTGTATCCTTACATTTAATTTCGCAACATCAGATTTTCCGATTTCTTAATAATAGTTCTCAGAAATTTACATTTTCCAGGACTATGAGAGAAATAAGATAAAATTAACCGGTACCGGCCAAAACCGGTAATTAAAAGAAAATTTAACAGAATCTCTTCGTTAATTAATTAGAAATAATTTGGCATCAATTTAAAAAATTTAAAAAAATAATGTTTCTTAAGAATTCTTGGGAATTTGATACAAAAATCTGTCGATAATTATTCCCTATTTCATCCCATTTCCAAGTTTTTAAATTTTAAATTGTCTTCCAAATTATAAGCGTTTCCTTGAAAAATCACCCTGAAATTTATCCTAATATCGATCCCCATAAAATCAGGTTGATTTTTTGAGAATGTTTGCTCTAAAATTTTTTTACTCCAACTCTTAGGTTTAATTTCACATAATTATATTTTACGAATTCTTAATCACGGTCTAATCGTTACTTAGAAATAGTTAGACGTCATCAGATTAGGAAATTCAAAAATTGATCAATTTTATTGAATTCTTTAAGTTCGATTTTTTACGGAATTTTAAAAATATAAATTTTTTGGGAAATCCCTGATCTTAAGGTATTGATGGACCACCTCAGGTACTCCCTATTTGAATCCATTTCGAAATTTCCAAATTTTCAAATTATAAAAAATTCTATAACTCAAGTTGTGTGCGTTCCCGAACAATTCCCTCAATTTTACCAATGAATTTGCGAATATTTCCGAATGATTCCCTAACCTGCCTAGATCTCCGGGCGATTAGACTGGTAGTAGTACTGTTGGGCATTGCTCGATTGACTGAAATTAAGGAAAACTGTAAATTCCCTCGGTATGAAAAATTAGACAAGAAATGTAAAATCTGTCCAATTGTCGTAAAAATCGGATAATTTTAAGAATTTTAAAAAATCAAAAAATTTAATTTCAGAAAATTTTCTATGGAAATTTGAAAATTGGTAGAAATTTGGCTAATTTTGGGAAAATAGAGGAATTTCGTCAGAATAATTTCCAATTGTCAAGGCATTTTCCGATTTCTAATTTTTCTAATTTTTCGGATATTGGACTTTTCCAAATATTCAGAATTTCACTTGAAGTTTTTTTCTGATTAGAATTCGAGAATTTCTCCTCTTTTCCCCTAAAAAATTTTTAATTTCCTGCTCGCTGGAGCGGCAAACAAGCTCAGCAGACAACCAAATCAAAGATTGATTACCTAAGATCAATTTTAGGCTATGTTGCGATAATAATCCTTGCTCGGCTGGCTTAATATTCTGAACTTGACCCAACCTTATAGATATTTTCCCGACTTTTATGTCATGTCGCCAGCCTTTGTTCCGAGTTTTTCCCAACTTTTGACCACCGTCTTTCAATATTCCTCAAATATTTCGAAGGAATTTAGAGAAATTTGTAAAAGTTGGGTAAATATTAGTAAACGTCGCAATAAATGTTTATTTAAAGTTAAGAATTTTATGGGGAATTTTATGAGTCCCAAGAATGTAGGAAAAGGTTGATGAATTAGGAAAAATCAGGATTGTGAGCTTGGCAGGCCCTCATCGTCCATACAATCGTTAGGGCCCGGCCCTACGGTCCGTAAATTCTTGCGGTCCGAGTAGTTGTCAATATGAATAAAATTATGTCCCAAACCTGAATTGTTCATTGAGCTTTTACGCTTTGTTATAATTTCATTATGCGGATAAAAAACTATATTTAAAAACGAATAAAATTGTATTCAAAACTTAAAGCTTTCGCTAAGCTTTTAAGTTTATGAGGAGTCTTCGTCGCAACATGTTGAGTTTCGTGGCAGTAAGTTTATGTGAATTAACATACGAATGAATCTAATTTTTTAAACGTAAATCATTCTTTGAGCTTTTAAGCTTTTTTTAGCTTTTTAGCAGATTTAGTTAAAATTTAATTATTCGTATAACGATTAGATTCAGAAAAGAATAAAATTTTGTTCAAAGCTTTGAGCTTTCGCTAAGCTTGCAAGCAAGCAAGCTCTCTTTTTAATATCTTGATTTCCTTCGCAGTTAAATTATTTGGATAGAAAATAAGTGTTAATGCGAATAAAATTGTGTCCCGAACGCAAGGTATTCCTTAAGCTTTTGTGAAGCTTTTATACGACAATTTCAAGAAATAGGTTTTCTAAACGCATTATTGGACGTCTATCAGAATAATATAATCATATCATCGTCCAATTTGGCTAAACGTTTTTTTTTCTTTTATAGCCAAGGAACTAAACTAACAATTAATTTAAGATTTTAAGATGAAATCGAGTTATGAGGTTGTGGAAATTGATGAAACTTTGTCGTTTGTTAAAATTCGAAATGAATTTTGAAATTAAATCAAATTTTGTATCTGCATCTTCAAAATTTGCCTAAGAATTTTCACTAAAATTATTTTTTTTCTAATCTAACGTTTGCAAATTATTTCTAAGTAATTTTGGAAGAGCTTTAATTAAAAAAGTATTTTATTTTATATTAGCAGTTTTGGATATTTTTTTTTTCAAATTTTTATGTCTATTTTTTGATAAATTTTCGGGAAATTTTTTAAATTAAGCAGAAAATCTAAAATCTAGTTACGTGGCATTAAACTAAAGCCAAACGGTCTAGTGAGGGCATTGTTGAACACATTTTTAAAAAAAACAACCCCCTGATTTTAGAGGTGTCGATATAAGGGATACATCAAGAAAACGGTGACTTTTCAGGAATACGGTTATCAATGCCTTAACTCCTAGGGACCCCCTCCTTTTATGTGTTCAAAATACTTTAAAAAAGCGCCTTGTACAAATTTCCAAACAATATTTTAAACCAATCATGGAAATTTATTTCTAAGTAATAAATGAAGAAATATTTTCTGAACAAATCATCAGTTTGAAATTGATTTTATTTTGACCAAAAAATCAAATTTCCGGCCAATATTCTTAAGGCATCGGAAAAAATTATTATGGAAAATTAAACCCAAGGCCTCACTGAGGAAACTGTAGAACGGACTTTTTTTTTAAAGAAATGAAACAGTCCCCGGATTTTAGGGAAATGGTTATTCTTCGAATTTTTTAACTTTCCCCGGCTGTCTTACTTTTTCCCAACTTTTAATGACTTTTAGCGACTTTTCCAAACCAATTTTAGGAGAAAGAAGTCTTTCAATTATTTTTAAAAGCGTTCTAGAAATTAGAAATCAATTTTAGGAAGATTTTAAAATCTTGTTTCAATATTTAACAATTAATAAAAAAAAATATTATATTATAAAGTCACATTCCTGAAAAAAGTTAACTTAAGTTAGGTTTAATTTTGTTTAGCGTTTATAAGGGGCAAATATTAAAATTAAATGTAATGTTCTGGGAAATTATCTGTAATTCCTCGGAAAAATATAAAATTTTTAAATTTCGAACTGGAATCATTTAAAAGAATATTCAGAAATAAAAATTCGGTTTAAGTTTTGTCGATAAGGATTTAATAATATATTTTTCATCTGGTGCCCTGCGCCTTCTCTTCATTAGACTACAAAATTCCAAAAATCGAAAATTCTAAAAAATTTCAAAAAATCAAAAAATACAAGAATGTATCAAATTTCAAAAATCAAAAATTTCAAAAAATTTCAAAATATCAAAAATTCAAAAAATCAATAAATCAAAAATTCAAGACATTGGAAGACCGAAATTTAGAAATTAAACGTGAAACTTCATTATTTTTATTTTATTTTATTTATTTGATTTAGAAATACTAATCGTCGATCCATGCCACAAAAGCCTCTAATATTTCCGTGACTTGCTGTAAGAATTAAAAAAAATCTACTTGCCGCAATTAAATGTTTATTTGACCAATTGAAACATAAATTGTATATCCATAAAAATTAATTTTTTTTCGCAAAGAAAACTGTATATGGATTTTGCTCCAATTCCAAACTACACATTTGTACAGACAGAAGATAAAATAAAAATTTACCGAATCAGAAATATTTCGCTTTAAGGCAGTTTTTGTCTCATTTAATTAACTGATATTTTTTTGCAAGTAAAACGTTTAGCAAGCAAATTCTTGCATTAAAACATTGCAAATCGATGTGGGAATTTCGATGAGATGACTGGTTTTGAAAAAGAGGTGTTATAGCACGCGATGCTATTCATTTAATTTTAATTGGATTGCAAACCGAAACAGATTCGATTTATTAATAATTTTTTGGTTTTCATTTTTTTTTACAGAAAGCAAAAGGATCAATTTTGGCGATTATCGCATCATGAGAATCAATACAAGATGCGATTGAAATTGGAACCGGCTCTATATCATGATCCCCATACATCCGCATCCAATTTACGGGATAATACATCGAATGTAAATGATACGAAACGATTATCGGCGGAATTCGGTACGTCCATTGCACCGGCTATTCTCCGAGATATTTTAACGGAAGATGAAGTCGTTCTGTTGGAGGAGGAAATTCGAAATAGCGCTGAACCACAAGCGTGAGGAAATGTTTGATTTTCAGATTTTTTTGTTTTTTTTTATTTTTGAATTTTTTTTTAATTTTTTATTTTTTGGAATATTTTGTTTTTTGAAATTTTTGGTTTTTTGATTTTTTGATTTTTTGGAATTTTGAATTTTGATTTTTTGAATTTTGGATTTTTGATTTTTTGGAATTTTTTTATTTGTGAAATTTTGGATTTTTAATTTTCATCCATTTTTGTTTTTTTAACTTTGTGGAATTTTGGATTTTTGATTTTTTGAAATTTTTTGAATTTTTGAATTTTTTGATTTTTTGAATTTTTT
>JANTOP010009628.1:0-15677 GCA_027564815.1 Symmerus nobilis
CCTCTGATCTCGACGACATATTTAGGGCACAACACGATCCGAAATCTGCTTTTAATGTGTTTTCCGTCCACAAGATGGCTTCCGATTTGATTGTGAGTCACTACTATAATGAACGAGTGACATTAAATACGATAATTAGATTTGAGGTGGAGGAGGTATCGTATCGGATAAGATTTTAAACGCTTTGAAGATTATTCTCCACCCTGATAAATTTCAAATCAGTGAATTTCAAGATTTTCTGAAAAAGCTCTAAAAGCTCATCGCAACTGTCGATAAAAAGCTATGTGGAAAATTAAAAACTCAGAGAAAGCTTTAAATTTCGAATTTAAGTAAATTCGTTTTTTAAAATCTATTTTCTATCTCAATAATTTGACATCAACGAAATTTCAAATTTTCCGATAAAAGCTCTACGAAATTTCAAAGTTTTGATCGGAAGATTTTAATTAAAATAAATGGTTTTCATTACCGAACGAATTATTTATTAAATTAATTAAGTTTAAATGGAATTTAATCATTCTCTGCTTATTTTAGGTACGCAGGCGGCAACATTTTAGGTTTTTAGTTTCATTTTTGAGAAAAACCGCCCGTCAAAAAAGGACGATGGTTTTGTTAAAAATCAATTATTTTAATTAAATATACCTACTTTCATTGATTATATATAGGATTTAAAATTAATTATAAGCAGTTAGTTACGTTTTTTCCTTAAAATTAGCCGATCGTAAGAAATTATGTACTTATTTCCTACAAAAGTGTCTAGAAACTGTACTAATAGTACATTCGGTTTGCGACAAACTATATAAATTCTAATCCTTAGAATGTCTACTACACAAGCTGTCAATTGCTTATCTTTAACATTTTTCTAAAGAATGTTAGACAATTTCTGAGTAATGTTTTCTTAGAAAAAGCATACGCGTATGATAAAGGCTGTAACTATTTGTTAAGGGGTCAAAATGCACGAACCGGTGAAGAAGACATTCAGAAAATCCAGTCGTTAAAACGGAAAATCGAAATTCTCCACTTTTACTTGATGTTGTATCATTTCGTTGTATCATTTCACTTGCGACCAGAACTATCATCCTAGCCCCATTTCGTATACATAAAGTATATGTATGTGTGACCTTCTATGATCCAAATTTCTTAGAATTAGTCATTCTGATTTTATTGTACTGATGATGAGGCAATATAGCCTGCACCATTATTACAAGGGGATCATCTTTTGATTTTTTTTATCAATTTTTCCCACTCTGCTCCGAACCTTCTGTCCTTTTCCTATATATTTGGAAGTCGTCGGATTTTGACTGATTTTACAAGACTTTTTTTTACGTTTTCTTAATTTTTCTGGAATTTTATAATTTTCTTCCGATTTTTTTTTAATTTTTACAACTTTACCAATTTGGTTTTTATATATTTTTTTAATATTTTGAAGTTGGAAGTCTTTTCTAGCATAAGTAGTTTCATCGAGAAAAATTCTGAAGACTTAACATTTCAAATCAGCCACTTTAAGACAGCGGTTTGATCTTTTAGTTCTCTTGAGTTTCGATGAAATTAAATATACTGTTGATTCTGGGATTTCTAAATTAAAATTAGAAGACAGTGGGCCATAAAAATTCAAATTGCGACACTAATTTACTTAATAGCCACGCTTAATTCTTTGGATTATATGAGTTATATGCAATATGCATGGGTCTCGAAATTAGTATGAGTTGCAAATTGGGTCGTACGGAAAAAAGGTTGGGAATCGATGATCTAGATACATTTAAAATACCATAATTACTCCAACACTCCCAATTATTTTTTAAAATTAACAAAATTAGCCAATTTATTTAATTGTTGACGAAGCTATTCTGCTCGTCGTAATTTTGTGCTACTTCTAATGTGCAATTGTATTTTTCTTATTAAAAATTATTGTTCAGGAAAACATGGAATGTAAAATACTCAAGTAGAAGCGGTTTCTCTAGACGTTTTTGGTATTCAAAATGGGCTCAAAAATGGCAACGAAAATAAATTAAATATTCATTTTTTGGGAATATTAAAAATAAACCAAAAATGTTGAGAGTAAAAAATTTTGTTTTACTCAAAACTGTTTTTAGTAAAAATAATTAATAACTTCTAACAAATGATCAATTTAATAACCATAAATAATAAGTAAAATATGTAAAATTAGAATTAATAGAAATGAATTGAGCTTAGTAATTACAGCCGTGAATTTGTTTGGTTTAGAAATTACCGCATGGATAGATGAAAATGAAAACATTCTTTCATATCATATCATAAAAACTCAAAAAAAATGATGTTTCTTTAGATTTACCTAGAGAATTAATTTTGAAAGATTATTGTGATCGTAAAAAGTCCTTAAAACTAAGATAAGGAAAAATTATACTAGGAATGCAAAAAAACAGTTAAATTAAAATCAAAGAAATGATAAATGGCCTACGAAATTTAAGCCATTTGCAAAAAATCTATGCTGAGGCATACAGACAGACCTTCCAATATAAGTAAAAATTCACCCCGATTATTTTTGAAAACTTTTTATCCTTTAATTGGACGTAAAAGAATTTTAATAAAAAGTGTATTGATCTGTTAAAACCTATTTGATCAGTTGTTATTTTAATACATAAATTTAATTTAAATTCGGAACTAATTTGAGGTAATATCTTCTCATTTTTATTTAAATTGTTCCTCAAATTCAACTTAAATGTTTTAAAAATCAAATATCAACTTTAAGAGAATTTATGTAGACAATTTTTCCAAAAAAATGTTTTCACTGTTTCGGAAATTATTTTATTTTTGCCAAAAAATTGAAGCGAACGATTTTATAAAATTTTGGTAGTATCTTGAAACATTTCCATTTCTGGGAAAATATTTTAATTAATCGGAAAATTCAATTGTGGAATTCAATTGGAAACCGAATTAAAAAAAATTCATCTACTGATTCTAGGGGGCACCGATATAAATGAAGAACAGAAAAATGAGTTTCCTGGTTAATTAATAATTTCCCGTAAATTCTAAAATTGGAAATTTTCAATATGAATTGAAATAGGGGATTAATTAGGTGATTTATCAATAGTATAAGGTCAGGGGATCCATATCCAACTTATAATTTTAAAATTACGGTACAAATCGAATTGTAAGAAATTCAATAAATTCGATAGATTTTTGGTAAAAATTTTCCAAAGAAAATTATTTTTTCCAAAAATTTTTTAATCTAATGGCAACAAATTATTTCTAAGTAATTTCCAAAGAGATTTTAGCAAAAAGTTTTTTTTTCAAAAAATCAACCGCTTCGATTTTATAGAGTTTTTCCAAACGTCCAGAAAGCATTATTTTCCGATCCTCATATTTAATGTTTAAAAATCTGTTTTCTATCCAAATATCAGTCCTTTAACGACATTTCAAATTTTTCCAATAAAAAGCTTCAAAAATCTCGAAAGCTCATTGAAAGCTTAAAATTAATATGTCGTTTTATATTATTTGGATCGGAATTTGTATCCAATTTGTTCCATTTAAATGAAATATGGAATTTTCTATGAAAGCTTATTCAAATTATTTAAAGCGCAACGAAAGCTCTAAGTTTGGAACTTAATTTTTTACGTTTAAAAATCTGTTCTCAATTCAGATAACAATTCTTTATCGAAATTTTAACTTTTTCCAAAATAAAGCTTTAAAAATCTGGAAAGCCCATTGAAAGCTTAAAATTCAAATGTCTTTTTATATAATTTGGAATCGAATTTGTATCCCAATTATTAAATTTCATTGAAATGAAGAATTTTTGGAGAAAGCTTATCCAAACTATTAAAAGCTCAACGAAAGCTCTAAGTTTGGAACTTAATTTTTTTTGTTTAAAAGTCTACTCTCTATTCAGATAACGATTCTTTAACGAAATTATAACTTTTTCCAAAATAAAGCTTTAATAATCTCGAAAGCTCATTGAAAGCTTAAAATAATAATGTCATTTTATATCATTTGGAATCGTATTTTTATTCCACTCATCAAATTTTTATGAAATTTGAGCTATAAGCTATAGCATCGCTAAAAGCTTTCTCAATCCATTGTAAGCTCACAGAAAGCTTTAAATTTCGAACTTCAATTTTCTATCTATTTTCTATCCAGATATCGCACTATTCGCGAAATTTAAAATTTTCCCCAATGAAATACTCTAATAATCTCGAAAGCTCAATTCAAGCATATATTTATCCAAAAGCTTCAGCTTCAGACCGATAGATAAATTTGGTTACAATTTTGTTGATATTTTAATTGTGCTCTGCGCCTTCTGCGTATTAAACTGCACCCCACTGACCCAACATATTCTTGATTTTTCAGCTAATTTTTCCCGACTCTTATTTGACTTTTCCGTCTCTTTCTGAACTTTAAAGTATTTATCCCTCTTTTCGCATTTTATAAAATTTTTCCCGACTTTTCCCGATATTTATTGAGAATTTTTTCTACATTTTGAGACTATCCTCCAATGTTACAGCTTTTCTGACTTCTGTTTTCTTTCAACTATTCCAGAACTTCTCGATTTTTGTAGGATTTACTATAGATTGTCCGCTATTATACATTTTCTAGCTACCTAAATTATTTTCTTTACAATTTCCCGTTCAACTGAAACAGATCAATCAAATTTCTCGTTAGAAAATCCAGTCAGATTTGAATTTAATTAAATGGATTTTCTGTGCCGAAATCATTTAATAGACAATTTTACTATAATTCAGAAATTTATGATTTATTACCCAATTTTGATCCCATTCATGCAGTCACTAGCCAAATTTTTAAAACGAGAAACCCGTCCAGTGATGTTGATGTTTTACGCTCCCTGGTGCGGTTACTGTAAGCAATTGAAACCAGATTATTCAGCAGCCGCCACCGAACTGAAACCAGACTATGTACTGGCGGCAATTGATGTGAATCGACCTGAAAATTCAGTGATTCGTAAATTGTATAATATAACGGGATTTCCAACGTTACAGTATTATGAGTAAGTAGATGCAATTTTGAAGTTCAAATCTAATATAATTCTTACCTCTGTTATTCGATATTCCATAAAAAGGTATGGTCTGTTCTACAAAAACTATGAGGGAGAAAATAATAAAGCCGCAATAATGACATTTATGAAAGATCCAACAGCCCCACCACCAATCAAACCGAAAGAAACGAATTGGGCATCGGAAGCGAATTCGGAAATTGTTCATCTAACCACTGCCAATTTCGAAGCCGTCCTAAAGGATGAACAATCAGTTATGGTGATGTTTTACGCCCCCTGGTGCGGTCACTGTAAACGAATGAAACCGGAATATGAGAAGGCGGCCGTACAAATGAAGGACCTACAGATCCCTGGTATATTGGCGGCCGTTGATGCAACGGAAGAACCAACACTCGGCACGAAGTACGGTGTTAACGGATATCCAACCGTTAAATATTTTGTGAACGGTGACTTTCAGTTTGATGTTAACGTTCGGGATGCTGAGAAAATTGTTGAATTTATGAAGGATCCGAAAACACCACCGCCACCACCACCACCCGATGCACCATGGGATGCGGATGAAACGAATGTCGTTCATTTAACTGACGAATCGTTTAAGGGATTTTTAAAGAAGAAGAAACATGTTTTGGTGATGTTTTATGCACCGTGTAAGTAACGATTGCAAGTTTTTAATTGCAGAATAGAGAAGAAAATTTTTGTTATGATTTCCTTTCGTCACCTATCAGAAACAGGACATTTTTTTAATTACAATTCTTCACTCAACATGTAGTCCTTGAATTGAAAGTGGATTTATATTCGATTTCTTGGGTACTCTGATCCGGATACACAACTATATTCAATGACTACCTGTAAAATATCCAATTTTAATTTATTTATTTAATTTCGATGATGTACAGGGTGTGGCCATTGTAAAAAGGCAAAACCAGAATTTGTGGAGGCCGCCGATGAATTTAAGGATGATCCACGTATCGAACTAGCTGCTATTGATTGTACGAAATATTCCGCTGTCTGTTCGGTGCACGATGTTAAAGGATATCCAACAATTAAATATTTTAGTTACTTAAAAACAGTGAAGGAGTACACCGGTGGCCGAACGGTTAGTTAATTATTTAATTGAATTTATGATTTATATTTATTTTTATCATAAATCGTAGGCTCCGGATTTCATAAAATTCCTAAACGATCCGGACGCACCGCCCGAAAAGAAACAGGCTACCGATTTTGGTAAATATCCCGGTTCAGAAAATGTCGTTATATTGGGTGATGAGAATTTCGAGGAGACGATAAGTAAAGTTGATCGGGCTCTTGTTATGTTTTATGCTCCTTGTAAGTCAACCTAAATAAAAAATCCTTCCAAATATAATATTTCATCCTCTCAATAGGGTGTGGTCACTGTAACCAAATGAAACCAGCCTACTCGTTAGCAGCGAAACGTTTAAAAGACGATGGAATTTCGGGTATAATAGGTGCCGTTGATTCAACCGTCCATATGGGTATTTCGGAACAGTTTGCCATTCAAGGATTTCCGACTATTAAATATTTTGAACGAGGCGTGTTGAAGAGTGATTATAAAGGACCTCGAACGGCTGATGATATTTATAATTTTGTGAAAAGTGGTGGGCTACGGAAGGATGAATTGTAAAATGGGTGTGAAATGGATAGATTTATTTATTGTAGATTTTTTAATGGAATAAAAAGTATAATGAGTTGTGACGAACTTTTCGTCCAATTGAAACCAAATGAAATTATTATTTGCTTTTAACTGTTTGACTATAGATGAGGGGACATCCTGTTATATAGGATATGAAAGAATAACAACGTGTTATAAGATGACAAAACACTTCATAATTAATCGGGTTTTCATTCCATATCCCTTGTTTGCTCTCTCAGGATCCTACATATTTTTAAGAAAGATATTTTTTAGTAATAGTTTCCGTTATTTTCTTATTTATATTTCTATTATATTTTGGGTCAAATGGGTCGTTGTTATTTTTACTGGGCTGTTTTTCTTCGGAAAATGTCTTAGCAATTTTACACTAGAGACATTTTAGAGGGTGAGGTTGCATAAAGGTTGTTTTAAATAGAATACCAAGAACCAAGTCGAATATCGATAGGGGGATTGAATTTAAAGAAAATTGGCCATCCATTGTAAAAATTTTTCCCATTTATAATGTCACTTTCGAGACATGTTTTTGTGTCAATGTAGATAAAATGGGTAAAGTCTATGGGGCTCATCTGAAGCAATTTCTTTCAGGACATGTTAATAACATAGGATATGTTAGCAACATGTTAATAAGGGCAGAACGACAAGACTTCTGAACCAATTAGAGAATCATTCCATATTCGAAATTTGAAATAAAGAAACATTATGCCAATTATAACGGTATATTGAATGTTACTTAAACTCTTAATGCATGAATGACCGAACGGCTAAAGAAATAACAATAAGATATTGTTAATAATGCCAAGGTCTATGAATAAATCGCTTAATAGGCAAATCTGAGCGGTCAAGCGAGAGATAAATTACTGGGAAAAAATGTAGTATTATTCCGTTCAGATAGGACTTCTATGAAGGGAATTACATAGAGTTGAATTTCTAGAGTGATGAAACTAAAGATGTGTTGCGCAAAATTTATACCAGTACAATTACTACTTCCGATTATGTACTATACAAAATTTCAGTTAATTTCACCGATGCGTTCTCGAAATATATGAATTTAAACCAATTGATACATTTCAAAAACTGCCCATTTTAGCTTCTCTTTCAATTGAAATAATTAAATTAAAAATAAAATAATCTATGAAACAGATTTTTTTATTTCAGATTTCTATTGATAAAAGTATCTAGGTTCCAAGGTTTAAGGTATCCATGTCAAAAAAAAAATTAGAAATAAAAATGAAACCGTTCTTCTATTAAAATAATTTGGGATTTAAGATATCTTAATTTAAAATTCTATAACGGACAGATTCGTTGCGCAGAATTTCACCAAAATTATATCAGTCAAATTACCACTTTTGATTAAGTAGTATACACAATTTCAGTTAATTTCACCGATGCGTTCCCGAAATAAATGAAATTAAACAAATCGTTTCAAATCCAAAACTGTCAATTTCAGCATCGCTTTCAATTGAATAAATTAAATTGAAAATAAAATTATCAATGAAACAGATTATTTTATTTCAGATTTCCATTGATAAAGGTATCTAGGTTCCAAGGTTTGGGGTATCCATGTCAAAAAACCAAAAAAATTAAATAAAAACGAAACAGTACACCCATAAAAAAAATTTGGGATTTGAGATATCTAAATTAAAAATTCTAGAACGGTCAGATTCTTCGCGCAGAATTTCACCAAAATTTTACCAGTCCCATTACTACTTCCGATTATATACTATACAAAATTTCAGTTAATTTCACCGATGCGTTGTCAAAATATATTAATTTAAACAAATTCTTACATTTTCAAAAAAGGAAAACAGAACAGTTCTCCTATAAATATTTTAATTTGAGATTTGGGACATTTAAACTAGCAATTCTAGTAAGATCCGTTTCAGAGAATTTCACCAAAATTACACCAGCTCATCTACTATTATTTATAATATTATATATAAAATTTCAGTGAATTTCACCGATGCGTTCGTGAAATATATGCATCTAAGCATATCGTTACATTTCCAAAACATTCCATTTCAGCGCTGTATTGAATTAAAGAAATAAATATTAAAATAAATAATTTAAATTGATTCTTTAATAAAATGTTTCATATTGTATACATGTCATTTGATAAATGTATCTAGGATCCATGATCCAGGATATCCATGTTAGAAAAAGACAGTTCTCCTATAATTGAGTGTGGTATTTCTAACATCTAAATTGAAAATTCTAGAACGGCACGATCCATTTCGCAGAATTTCGCCAATCTTATACCAGGTCATTGGCTTTCCTAAATATTAGAATTCAGAAAATTTCAATTAATTTCACCGATGCGTTCTCGAAATATTTCATTCTTTAATAGTAATTGGCGACACCAAAACTTCCGAATGCCTGAAATGAAAGAAATCGAGAAATAAATATTAAAATATAATAAATTCGAAATTTTCTCTAGTGAAATATTTCACAGGGGTATCTATCTATCTGTAGAGGTTTTCACAAAAAAATAATTTCAATCTCTGTTAAAATTCCAAGAATTAAAACATTCCCAATCAATATCTGTTCAATTCTATGAATTGTAGAATACATCACCCATCCAATAATCGACCCTACTCTTAAGTATATACTAAATATACATAATTAACTAAAAGAGGCTCATTAATTGTGGTTTTGAATAGAGAATAGAGTTCCTGAAATGACCGGAGTTGGGAGGGTTGCGGATAAAATTTATAACCACCGATTGTTTGTATACGGGGTTATATACCCGGGTGCTTATAATACAGTGGTCAAAGTCGACCAATTGAACAATTAAAGTTCAATTTAAATACGATTTTAATTAATTATCCACACACTTCCACTGATTGCTACGAATAATATCCTTCCACTATACGTTCCACCAGCTTTCCGAGTAATATACCTTAACCGTCCCACATAATGTCATTAGCATTAGGACCGCTCACACATGGTAATTAAAAGTGAATTTGATATACCTCTCTTCTACTACCCGTATACCATTTCAATTGTTTTCGTATATGTACACTGTACAGTATATTCGATGAAGTATAATTTGGGTTAAGGGATGAGATGGATGGGGATGAAAGTTATCATATTCCAAAGTATGAATTAATTATCGGATGTCTATTAGGCAAATATATGAGTCATTTAGGATAATATTTATTAAATCTAATCAATTTATTTAATTTCCTTCCGGCAATTTGGTCAACTCTGACTGAATATTTATTATTAATAATTTTAAAGGGGTTTTCGCCTACGGGTGTATGTATCGGTGATGCATCGAAACCCTCATACTCTAGAGTTACTACTATTCAAATCGACTTATTAATGATCCGGAATATATAATATAACAGGGTGATTGTAATGTATTTAGAGGTGGTCTGATTCAGAGATGAGCGGTGAAATTTTGTATATCTTCAATACCTTTAATATTCTTAAGTACTGAGAATAATTTGGTTGGATATTTTATTTATTTATTTAACTTTTAATTTGTTTATAATATTATTACGTTTATGCCGAGATTTAGATATAGTTGAATTTCCTGTGGGATAAAACCTAGGATACGCTTCGCAGAATTTAACCAAAATTATACCAATTCATCTACTACTTTCAATAATATAACGTATAAAATTTTAGACAATTTTACCGATGCGTTCATTAAATATATTAATTTAAACTTATCGTTACAATTCTATGAATACTCATATCAGTATTTCTTTCCAATGAATAAATTAAATAATGAATATTAAAATAAATTAATGTAATACATTTTTTTATTTCAGATTTCCATTAATAAAGGTATCCGGGTTCTAAAGTTAAAGGATCCCATTTAAAAAAGAAAAGAAAACGAATCTTTTATTAAAAGAATCCCCGAATTTGAGATCTCTTAATTTAAAATTCTAGAACGGTAAGATCCGCTTCGCAGAATTTCACCAAAATTATACCAATCCAATTACTACTTTCGTTAATTGAATATAAAAAATTTTAGGCAATTTCACCGATGCGTTCGTACAATTTATGTATCTAAACAAATCATTACACTTTTTAGACTATTCATTTCGTCCGTCCGTCTTAATTGAAGAAATTAAATATTGAATAATAAAATAAATAATTAATATATATTTTTTTTATTTCAGTTATCCATTGGTAAAGGTATCCTGAATTTAAGGATTCAGGGTATCCTTATAAAAAAAAAGAAAAATAAAACGTTCTTCAATAAATAAAATTTGGGATTTGGGACATATAAATTTATATTATAAAAAGGTAAGATTCGTTTCGCAGAATTTCACCAAAATATTACCAGGGCATTGACTAACCTAAATATTAATATTAACAAAATTTCAATTAATTTCACCGATGCGTTTTTGAAATATTACGAGTTTCCCATGTCTCTCCCAACTTTTTTAGAGATTCGTATATGAAACCTTTGCTGAAGCAAATATTTTTCCTGAAAAGAAAATCTATTAATTTCCATCAAGTATAAGTGTTCGTTATTTATGGAATATAATTGAACCACCCTGTCGTTCGTATTTTTTCTGGGCCAACTACTGAAAATAATTGTTGATTGAAACCGAATAAAAATAACAGAAATAACCGGAAATAAATACGCGCCTGATCCAACATATCCCTCTTTATATCCCTAACATTTTGGTCAAGATAATAAAAATATTCCTGAAAAATTCCTCGAAAAATGGTCCCAATTATAAATATAATATCTCTCAAATCGTCCCGAAAAATTTCAATTTACATCTAACTTTTCAAGCGACCTCCTTCATATATCCGATTTATAAAACAAGGTAATCGTAATATCCTTTTTAACAGAATATCCTTTAAATAAAAAAAGCTTTAATACCTGTAGCTTTTCCTGACTTTCCTTTAAAAAAAAATACGAAAATATTACAAACAGTGGCAGTGTATGAAAATTCTCGTTTGTTTTTCCTTCGATTTATACACTGTTTCGGTATACAGAGTGTACCGGATTGTTTTTCCTTCATTTTTTTTTGTCTATATGTTTAAGGGTGGAAAATTTGTTTTTCCATCTGTCCCCTATATCATCATATAATATAAGTACGAAATTCGATATTATATGGTAGGTATACGAGTGAGTATATTATGGTTTGGTTCCCATTCACTGTACTTTGTACATATAAATACGTGTGACTGTTGTTGAAGCGAAGACACAAAGTTACCATCAGTGAA
Organism: Symmerus nobilis; assembly: GCA_027564815.1. Taxonomy (NCBI): domain Eukaryota; kingdom Metazoa; phylum Arthropoda; class Insecta; order Diptera; family Mycetophilidae; genus Symmerus; species Symmerus nobilis. Next base: position 11,844 of record JANTOP010009628.1, read on the forward strand.
TAGGTAAAGTAGTCTAGCAACGGGTAACGTGGTTTTATTTAGAAAGAAATTAATAAATTTTTCTTTCGTCGATTTTCTTGCGTTTTAACTCTGAAATTAAATTTAGTTTAAAAAAAATTTTCCGATCCAAAAAAAAAATTTTTTTTTTCTTGATAAAAATTCATTTTCTTTAAAAATATTTGAATGAAAATAAATAATTAATTCGGTTAATTGTGAATATTTAAAATTTAAAGTATCAACCGGCCGTTAAAATTTCCCGTGGTTTTGTTTGGATAGAAAATTATTTCCGGTTTAACTAACCAAGTGGATTTTTAATTATTGAAAATCAACGATATTTCGATATATTTAAAATTAATTTCCAATTTGTGGGATCTTGTGTGTTTCAAGAAAATTACTTATTAAAAAATTGTTGAAGGATTAAAATAAAGTGAGCTCAGAGGGGTGTAACAACCCTTTTTCATGTAAGACATTAGTTTATTATAACAGATTTTTAATTGAAATATATTCTAGCGCATGGGATATCTTATATATATAAACACCTTTATTGTATAAGAATGGGATATGATTAAAAATTAATTAGTTGCTGCTCTGTGGTTATTATGGAAAAAGTTTTTCCACCGCAAAAGTTTTTCCTATCCCCATACTTTTTTACAACCGATTTTCCAGGGAGATAATAAAAAATCAAATCTACGACCATTTAATATATACGAGTTATACCGTTTCTGTTTAAAAGACAATTATATACATTAAATATTACATTTTCCTTTTGGTCCATTTTATTTTCTTAACAATAATTTCCTTTTTAAATTAAGAATCAGTGTGTTCATGACAGTTAATATATTTTCTTCCAATATAATAATAAAAAATTTTTATTGTATAATTTCCTATTCGTCAAGCAAGGACAAGATACTATCGGTAATCCATTTCAAATCTTTATCCTGTCTTGCGGTCGATGTAATAAATTTTATTACTAATTTTAAAATAATGAAACCTCTTTTTATTATTTTTAAATTTATCCTGTTGCGGTAGGGATTACTTAAGAATTTACAGATAAAATCGGAAATTTATTAAATTAAATTCCTAGATTTATTCACCGTCGGTGAATGATAAGGTAAATTCTTTGTCATATATGGTTCAGTGATTTGTAAACAATTTTCTGTTATTTTAATAGAATATTAAATTCTCTCATATATTCTGTCAATTATGGAATTAAAAAGGTGGAAAAATACAGAAGTTCCAATTTTCTTATTTCCTTAATAATCTGATACTTAATATATGATAAGGTTTAATTTAATTTTATTTAAAGGACTTTTTTATGAATGGAAATATTGAGAATTTTTACACTTACTTACTTACAATTTATTTATTTTCAATTTGAAAGAAATTCTATAGGTAAAATTGAATATAAATGAAGATTTGTAAGAGGTGATTATACTTGTAATATCTTAAGAACCGTTTCAGAGAATTTCTTGAAATTTTATAAAGGGAAACATTAAAACCGATGTAATATAATTCAGAAATAAAAATCATAATCTACCGATTTAATATTGAGATATTTGTATTCTTAATGAAACTTTATTTATTATAAAATAAGAAAAATATATTATAAATAAAAACTGCAATCTGATGGTGTTTGTTTTTAATCGTCACCCGTCCTTCGATTTATTTCTCCCGATCTTCTGGATATACAGCTGCACATAAATCTCCCTCCATTTATTGCTGAAAGTTATCGATGTTAGCTGTATTGTATAGCAAATCATACATATTTTTGTAATATTTTTCCAATGTATAACATTCTGAGCGAAGATTAAAGTAAACAGGTCCTTTTCCGGACTTATTATCTGGATGGTTTGTCTATCTAAAAGCTATCGCACCGTCCCATTTCCAGATGACTCCATGATTAAATTTACCGAAAGTCTGTAAAAGGAAAAGGAATTAATTAATTTTTGAATTCAAAAATCCCCAACACTTTATTTAATATCTAACAATTTGAATTTTAAAATAAAATTTTAGGGAAAATTGAAAAATTTCAGGAAATTATGGAATTCGTGGTATATCATTAAGATCCGAAAGTTTTATGAAATTTGGGAAATTTTTTAAAATTCCCATATTTTCATGAAATTTTGACACATTCGACAAAAATCGGGAAGTTGAAAAAAATCGGAAAATTTGAAAAAAAAATTTCGAAAATTTCGGCAAAATCAACAAGTTCCAGGAAATTATGGAAATAGTGAAATTTTATGAATCCCGATAATTTCATGAAATTTTGGAAATTTAATAAAAAGCAAATTTTAATTTAGTTAAAAATAAGAGATTTAAATCGAAATCGTAAATTTGGGCTGAAATCTCGTTAATATATTCCTATTAAATTAGCGTTATTGTTGATAGGTTTCGGGTTATAAAAATTATTAATTCGGGTATGGGCCGTGGACGTACATAAGTATTTTATTTCCATCAATGGAGCCAGCCATTTTCGAATAGTTGAAGGTGAGGCAGGTTAGTTAGTAAATACCGCATAAGTGGTAGTCTCTATATATCCAAATTTTGTGGGTGAGACTTACAGATATATTTTTTAAGATTACTAATAAATATAAAATAAATTTGAATTTTCCCCAGAATTTTCGCAGTAATAATTGCCAAATTTGATGTGAAAATATTTAATTAAAATCTCAAAATTTAGTCTGTCCCCGGACAGTCTAAACCCATTACCAAGGAAGTAAAAAAAATCATATATCCAAATAATTGTCCCTTAAAAAATATCTCTGTCCTCTAAAAATGATAAATTTTACCAAATTAGCCAATCCAATCAATGATTTTTTTTATAAAGCCCGATACATTTTGGAGAAATATTTATTATTTCATTGGGAAAGAAGTCAAATAAAAAATATTCCTAAACCCTAAAATGGATTTCATCAATCAAATTCCTCCCTTTGCCATGAAACATGTCTTTTTCTACGAATTTTCTTCTTTCCAAATCAAATAATATCCAAAACATTTTTTTCTCGAAGAAAAATTTGGAAAATCGAATTATTTGACTGAAATTCAAAATCCGATCATTTTATGAAAATCGGTTTTTTTTTAAACTTTACAAATTTATAAAATGTTGACGTATTCGACAAAAATCGGAAAATTTGATTAAATCCATCAAATTCGGGAAGATCATGAGAGTCCTCAAAAAATAAAAAAAAAATGAATAAAAAAACATGAAAATCTTAAAAGTTAATTATTTCCAGGTACATCCTGTTTAACCGTGAGATCAATTCCAAAATCAAAAATTTTGTTAATAAAATTTTGTCCAATTTGGCTGAACCAAATTTTTCTATATAACAGATGAGCTAAATTAAAAACTTAATTTCAGGGATTTGAGATGAAAAATTATTTGACCAAATTACGAGATTATTTTAGAAGAATTGATTAATTCCGGGTACATCTGTTTGTAAATTGGGATAACAATTATTATAAGATTGAAATTAACATTTTGTTAGGAAAAGTTTATCCAATTTGACTGTTCCTGAGACTGTTCCTAAGAATTGATCGATTTTCTTAAAATTCTTGCTATTACTTTATATCTCTTGTAAAAATTATGATTTTTTTCAAATATTTCCAGTAGTTACTGTTAATTGTTAATTTCTTAAAATTGAGGAAAAATGAAAATGAATTTCCAATTCTCTTTTAAATTTTAGTATTGCACTAAAATCTAAATCGTTAATTAAATTAAATTAGTTATTAATTTCTTAAGGGCTTACTTCTAGTCATTCGGTCGAAAAAAGCAATTTTTTAATTAATTTATTTTAACTATATGTAATGATTAATATTTTTAATTACTATTTGTAC
>JANTOP010009639.1:0-14675 GCA_027564815.1 Symmerus nobilis
AGGAGGTTAGGAGGCGGAAAAGTCAAATTTCGAGTAATTTTTGGACAGCAGCTACCACTCACCGCAATAATAATTTGCATAATCCGCAATACAATTTTTTTGGACCAACACAGCCATCTATCGGGTAGACAGCGATATTTTTCCCAACTCCAAATCGACCATACAAACAACTTCCCCATACATCACTATAACATCAGACCTCATTTAGTATTTTGTTCTTGGCAAAAAAGCAATTTTTTAGCATCAGCGTCATCTACTTGCAGGTGGCAATTTTTTTCAACATTTTCTCTGGGCCCATTTCAAAAAGTTCTCGGCGGGTCCGAGTTCAAATTTTTAAAGACTCCTCGAGTTCGAGTCGAGACTGAGTTTTTTGGCGTAAAAGTCGAATTCTTATAGTAGAAACACCGTTGTACAGATCTTCAAGATTACTTGCTCGTTTTTCAGTATTTTTGAGAATCAAAAAATTTTCGTTTCTGTTTGCTATAACTTTCGGAGGTTCTTTTGAAGGTTCTTACGCATTTTTTTTAAATATTAAATCTAACTCCTCCATTGTCAAAACTTTCATTTTTCTCGTTCATTTTTCTCTTCTTTTGGCAAATTTCCTTTCAATAATTGCACTGCTAAATTTAAAGCCTGTTTGGTAAGTACATATTGTGGCTAATTTATTTTATACAAATTTGCATTCACTCGTGCAGAGTCTTATCGTTTCAGACCTCAATTGCCAACTTGGAAGGTTCAGCTTGTTAAAATCGATATCCTCAAGGATGTATGAGCAGTTAAGCTCAACTAAAGTTTCCTACATGAATTATTCTAGTTTTACAAGCTTGGTTATTTTATTGGCCAAGAATCTCAAACAACTTTTGCAATTTAAAACCGACTCGAGATTTGAGCCTAGCTCTGTTTTGATTTTTTCTTGCTGAGTTCTATTTCTGACGGAAGAACATTTAAAATAGATAAATTTTCTTTTAAAGTTTCAAAGACTCGGGCTCGGCAAGTATTAGATTCGAGTCCCGAGTACGAGTAATGACCCAAATACTCGGCGAGTTCGAGTCGAGTCCAGAAACCTTAGTTGTGATGGAGAAATAGATTTTCTGCATTACGTGGCAAAACTTATTTTCACTCGGCCGGGTACCCGGTATCCGGACGGGTAATTTTACCGGACGGAAACAATTATTTTTTTAGCCGTGGATACGGTACTTTTAGGATCTGGTACATCACTAGTTTTGATGACTACGTTTGTCTTTAATGTGACGATATTTCCGAATAGAAAAGTTTAGTGTTAGAAAACACATAGAATATCGACGTCTAATATTGTAAATAATAAACGTACTTGGCTTATTTGCAAACTTAAATTGTTTTCATGTGCGATTGCTATGAATCATGCACTAATTAATCAATTGATAATTATAAGTGTAATTTATGTATTTATTGCAAATAATTCATAATAATATGTAGCCAGTTAAGCCCTATATACGTCGATAAATAAATAATATAGATAAACGCTGACGTCAAATGTATAAGTACAAACTACACAATCACTTGCAAATAGCTTTCCATATCCTATGAATCTTTCTCTAATAAAATATGTTCTCTTAACAAATATTTCATCAAATGAATAGAATCATCTTCGTAAAATAAATGATAATCCTCGTTTCTGCAGTATAATTCATCATTTATCGATAGGCCAAATACTTTTTATGTAACAAATTGATCAAGTGATTATTATAATTTATGTAATAATGACGCACTAAAATGATAATTTGTTAACCAATATAATTCCTATTGTTCTGTGATATAATTATTATATCGGATAAATGGTGCATAAAATATTTTATATAATAGAAATAAAATAGCCGTTTGCCTTTAGCGATATGAATTTTATTGGCAATTAAGTTAAAAATATTAAAACTCGTTTTTACTAGGGAAACTGTACCAAGATCCTAGAAGAAATTTTTAATATAATTTTATTCCAACCAATCGCTAGTTAATTTCGTAATCATTTTTTATAAAATTTATTTGTATTCAGAAACTTATTTTGAAATCTAATCATTTTTAATTGCTTTCTAATGTGAATTTCTTTCAAGTATTTGAAGTCCTTGTTGGGAATCTTCATTCATACCACTTGTCAAACATACGGGTTCTTTTTAAGTACTTTTCTCTCATCCACTTGTTCATATCCCCAATTTACTGCACAACTTTTATTTTATCTCTAGTACAATTGTGCAACTTCAAATAAAAATTCATCCCATTTGAAACGTGTCTCCCTAGAAAATGGTACTCTCGTTTTTTTTTTACTTTGCACGTGCCCACATGTGACCTTGATATATAAAAACTTTATGGCATTATTTCTGTGTATTAATTAAAAAGTTCTTAATGTTAGAAATTTGTTTTTTACGTATCGCTACCTGTCGGTAAAATTTCTATAATCTATAAATTTCCTATACGGCAAAGTAATTATTTACTTCGGTTGTTAGGTGTTTCAAAACAGTAATAAAATTTCGATGATTCGCGATGAAATTATTATTATACCACGAAGTTTAATAACATATCTTAATAAGTTCTTATCAAGAAAGAGATAAGATTTATATACAACGGAAGATTCCTTCGTTGTAAATAATATATAAAGCTTTTGCCATGTCATAAGAAATATCTATTGAGATTTCATCGGATATTCAAAATTGCAAGTACGGGTTTTCCTTCCTCGGTTGATTTTTTTTTCTTGGATAGGAGATAGGGTACTTGAATATTATAATGAGTCGCTCAGAAGCCAATGCAGTTAAGTTCGTTTTTCTATTTTCTGATTTTTGTAAATTCAATTGGAAAAAAAAATATTCGTTTTAGTTATAAGATATACTCGTTGCTTCGTCTTTAAAAAAAATAGAAGCAACGATTAAATCCTTTAATAACTAGAAAGAATACTATATTATTCCATTAAAATTTATAAAAATCAGACAATCTCGAAAATGAACTCAACCCAAAGCCAGGCGATTTCTCATCCAATTAAAATTGAGTATAATCCAATTGAGATGCTAATTATTTATTTGTTTTAATCGCAATAAATGCGGGTAACCATAAAAGTTTGGGACATGACTTCAAATGATTTTTAAAAACAGACTCAGATTTTGTTGATTTGTATGTTACAAAATGTTACGAAAAAGCTCTACATAAATTTAGAAGCAAAACGAACGCTTTTAATTTGAAATAATATTTTATATATTTTTTTTTCGTAATAATTAAATTTTAATCAAATCTGGAATTTTCCTGCAAAAGCTTGAAAGCTCTAAGAATGCTTTGGGTTTGGGACATTATTTGATTAGTATTTTTACATCTTTTTTTCCATCAAAATAAATTAAAAGCAACGAATGTTCCTACAAAAGCTCCGGATAAGCTTACGAGCTCAGCGAAGTCTTAAAATTGAATAAAGTTTTATTTATATTGAATTCTAATCTTTATTCAAATAATGAAATGTCATTAAAATCTGAAAGTTTCCTACAAAAGCTCCACAAAAGCTTAGATAGAACTTTTCTGTTTGTCGCGTAGAAAATGTATATTTTCTGAAAATTTTATCTCGGTGTCGGAGAATTTGAATGTGTGAACTTGAATCTAAATGGTTTAGTGAGAAAATTGTAATTGAAACTTTTAAAAATCGACCTCGTGATTCTGATATTCTGGGAAATGGTTATAATTTTCCAGAAAATTTAAAATTGGGAATACCGATATGGATTAAAATAGGGGATGATTTAAGTGGTCTATCACAAGGTGGTGAATATTTTGAGAATCCCATCAAATATCGAATTGAGAAACCCAATAAACTCCATTGATTTTTTGGCAAAACTTTTTTTTAAGAATTTCTAATAATTTTTTATTTCAAAAATTTTCTAATTTAATGACGGTAAATTACTTCTATGTAATAAGTTAGCTACGAGGTTTTATAAAAAAAAACTAAATACATTTTTCTGATTTTTAGATTTTTTTCGAATTTGGCGACCGTTTCGGAGATTTATCCATATTTTTCCTGATTTTCCCAAAATTCGTTCCCATATTTGTTTTCCCAATATTTCCCAACCTTTTAATTTTTTTCCAACAAGTTCTCTTTTAATTTTTTTTCCTTTAACAAGTTGCAACTTTTTTTAATTTTAACAAACTGTTTTTCGACTTTTTCAAATTTCTTCTAGTTCTCCTGTATTTTACCAGACTTTTTAGATTATTTTGGATATTTTCGGTCTAGAATTAATTAATTATTAATTTAAGGCAAATAAAATAAAATTATTTAACATTTTCCAATTTTTTAGTTCAACATTCATGATATTTCAGAAATTTCTTGATTTTTATTTAATTAACTTTACTCTCGCTCTTATCTCAACTGTTTCCACTGTCAAAACGACTGTAAATATTATTAAGAGAATAATCTAAGAAAGATGATTTCTGAGAATGATATATCCCATCTAAGGGTGAAGATTAACCCTTGACGTTACTCTTAAAATTATGTTATAAAACACCAAAATGGTAAAAGGAACATGTCTTCAAATTTATATTATTTGTAAGCAAATTAAAATTTTTTTGGGTTTAAAAATTGTCGACAAAATAGCACAATATTTAGTCGACAAATTGAAATTGAAATTTCCTAAATTTTTAAATTGTTTGGGCGGTTTTACGAAATTCTAAACTTTTCGATTTTGTTGGAAATTTTAAATTTCCCGATTTTTCGAAAATTGTCAATTTCACGATTTTTTTTTAAATTGAAATATTGAAAAAATGTTCATTGAAGGTTTTAATGAAGGTTTCCTATTTACAAGAAATCCACGCCGTAAAATTGAAACTTAGTCGCCCTTTTGCCTTCTTTGCATACAAGAGGAGTAAACGACCCTTTCCCGACTCTTACTCTTTAATTTATACACGGAAGTCCATTTTATTAGTCCATATTTCCTCAGAATTATTTATTTTCTATGTGTACTTTACTGAAGTGTGGTTTTACCCGTCCCGTCCCGTTAGCTAAAAGTTATGGTTTCCAAGAGGAATATGATTGGAAATGATCAGAGATGGGAAATCTTCCTCGATAGTTTGATAATTATTCGACAATTTCGTTAAATTGTGAGTAAGTATAATAGTAGGGGAGCCCAAGCGGGGATTTTTTGGATTTATTCGAGGGCGTCAGATATTCAGAGGGGATGTTAAGTGAACCCAAACTAAGCTCCCATTCAAAAAACTGACGATTCGGATGTGACGCAAGCTCGTGGCGGCTTTTTGCAAATGCAAAAATATAAATCGATATTTGGATTTACTCAAGCGTGTCAGATATTCAGAGGGATGTTAAGTAAACCCCAAGGAAGCTCCCATTCAAAATACTGACGATTCGGATGTGACGCAAGGCCGTGGTGGCCTTTTGAAAATTCAAAAAAAATCGAAAGTTGGACTTTCTCGAGCGCGTCAGATAGTCAGAGGGGGACGTTAAGTAAACCCCAACAAAGCTCCCATTCAAAAAACTGACGATTCGGGTGTGACGCAAAAAAAAAATTCAAAAAGCCGCCACGCCCTTGCGTCACATCCGAATAGTTAGTTATTTGAATGGGAGCTTCGTGTGGGTTCACTTAACATCCCCTCTGAATATCTGACGCGCTGGAGTAAATCCAACTATCGATTTTTTTTTTTGCACGGTATGCATCATATAAACTTTTTTTCTTTCTACTATCTAATCTTCCCCACGACGGACCCCACTCGTCCCCACAATAGGTCCCCACGACGCTCGAGTAAATCCACATTTAGCATCGTCGGCTCCCCTACTATAACTTATGATAAGTTTGGAATATTTGAATTTTTTATTTTCAAAAAAAAAAAAAAATGTTCCGATGATCCTGATAAATTTTTATAAATTTATATTTCCCTGATCTGATTCTTTCGAAATATCTGAATTTTCTCCCGAAATTTTAATTTTATTTGCTAATATACATGAAATTTCACAATTTCAATATTTTCACAAATGTGAAAAAATCGCGGAATAACTCTTTCTCTTAAAATCTAATTTTGAAAGTTATAACTCGAGACTGGGTGGTCGGATTTTGAAAATTTTAGTGCCAAAAGATTGGACATTTCTTGTAATTTGCGCTTGTTTTAGTTGTTCATTTTTATTTTCTTCAGAATATTTTCTCCCCTCTAACCACTGCATTACGATTTTTAATCGGTAATCCTTAAGAGTCAACGAAACTTCTAATTTTCTATTTCTAGTAAACTATTATCAATTTTCTAATTTTTCTGAGGTATTCCAATAGAAATAGTCAGATGATGAATGTGCATCGACGCACTAAGTTGAATTAACCCCTATAATTCACTAACTTAAAGACAAAGTGAATCGCCACAGTATATTCCCTAGAATAAAATCTCCTTGTCAGGGTTCCTGAATCTATCCATCTTCTTCTTTAGTACATCTGTTAAAATAGTAGAAAACGATCTGTACGAAAAGTATGAGTAACCAATGTACTTCATTCAAATATAAGGAAGCTGGGTAATTTAGCTAGCAGTTTAAATGTAACGCAGTAATGAAGCGTAAATTTGCCATAAATATTCATCGTGATTTCTTCACATCACTCAATAAGCCCCGAGGCTGACAGATAAATAGCATCTCTACTGAAAAATCCATATGATTTTTAGAAAGTACAAACCTTCAAACGATACGTGTCAAAATTACATGACAATCCGAGTATTAGTTTAGAAGTTACGGTTGTTTTAGTGATGCTACTTTGGCTATTAAGGAATTTCAACCATGTCGATTTATCACTAGTTTTTGATGAGGAAACTTTTGATGGGGGTTGGAAGTACTGTTCCAACAAAGCAATGGCTCGAAAAATGTTATGTAGACTGTGCTCCAACGAAAGCAAATGTCGAACGGGTTTAGTGGGTTTAAACATAGCCGTACAAACACTGATGGTATTGAACGCTTTGGCCGCCCGAATTAACCAGTTTTTCCAATATCGTTTTGGAAGACCGTAAAGTGAAGTTGAGATAAGATAGCTGACACCTTAAAGATATCAGAAGGCAGTGTATATTATATTTTGCATGAAGATTTGTCTATGGGAAAGCTGGGTTCAAAGTGGGTGCCGCGTTCGTTCACAGTGGACCAAAAACAGCAACGTGTCGATGATTCAGAGCGCTGTTTGGAGCTGTTTAATCGTAATAAATAGGCATTTTTGCGTCGGTATGTGACAATGGATCCACCACTACACTCTGGAATCACATCGTCGATTTTATTCGTCAACTATCTTGAGAAACCAAAGATCATCAAGAGCGAATATTACATTCTATTATTGGTGCGTTTTAAGGAAGAAATGCCGAAAAAAATGGCCCGAAATGAAAAAAATGTTTTTCACCAAGACAATGCACCGTGTCACAAGTCGTTGGCTACGATGGCAAAATTGCACGTCATGAAGTTAGAATTGCTTTCCCATCCACCGTATTCTCCGGATTTGGGTTCAAGCGACTACTATCTCTTCGCAGACCTGAATAAAATGCTCAAATGACAGAGAGTTGCGTCAAATTCTGCAGTCATAGCCGCAACAAATACATATTTTGGAACCAAAGATAAATCGTTTACGCATCGTAATCGCATTTACGGGAGGTTATAGTTTTCTGCTTTAATTGGGAGATGAGTGCAGAGATCAGTTGCTCCAACTGATAAATCAATGTTGGGAACGGTTGCGACGTTTCAAGAATGGTGATTTCAGCGTTGAAGACAAACCTCGCCCTAATGCTCAGTATTAGGTCGGATCAGCTGGGTGAGCTGCTCAAATCTAACAGAACTATCAAGAGAGAACGATGCCGACTACAATTAATGCGTTTCAGCTGATAATTAAAGGAAAAACCACCGCAATACGAGGAGTACCACGACAAAGTGATTTTGCAGCATGACCCGGCCACATGTTGCAAAACCGGTCAAAACCTATACTTGGAAACGCTGAGATGTCATTTTGCCGAGATGGAATTCGAAAATTGCCTGAGGTGGGAAAAAGTAGTAGCCAACGATGGACAATACTTTGATTAATTCAGTCATTTTGTTTTGAAATAAATTTGTACTGTCAATCGAATTTTGCAAAAAATGTGTTTTTTTAGTAGTTAGCCTAGGGACTTATTGCGTGATGTTAGTACAAGTATGCCAAAAATAATTTTTATGAGAAAAACAAATATAACAATATTAAGGTTAAGGTGATTAATTGCCATTATAATGGTTAAGAAATTGTGCAATAAGCTTTTTTTCCATATATTGGCTTCCATGACTCACAAAAAGAATGGTCAATGACCAACTTTGTACGTAATGTACTTATACGAAAAAATCATTCAAATGTAATGATTCATCAGTTAACCGCAGTCGGAGTATGTCTTCTAATTGCAATTTTCAACGTAACGAGGAGATAAACTCTGTCAAAAAAAATCTAAAATTAATTACGCAAAGGAACGATAAATGAATTCAAGTCGTATTAAGGTCGTATTAAGTTATCTGTTACATTAAAATTACATAATTTTGAAGGGTGATTCGCAATGTGACACTATAATATTGTTTCTACTGTGTCACTGATAAACAGAGCATAAATAAAAATACAGACCAAAGATTTCATCATTTTACTGGTCTTTGTCTTTGGTTATTTATTTATATTTATTTTTATTATTTATTTTTATTCAATTTCATTCACATTATTACATAATTATACCCAAAGAAGTATTACATATAATTATTATATATAATCATCGTAATTAAAATTAATTTATAATTTCTTATTTTGACATTCTAAAAATGTTTGTATTATATGAAAATAAAAAAAAAATATATAAAATGTAAATAAATTTCTAATAAATTGATATTTTTAATTTTAATATTTCGTAATGTCAAAATAAATGTTATTAAACAACATGTTTGGTGTGGATAAATATGAAGAACAGAAAAAAATGCGAAACCATGGAAACGAAATCGTACAGAAATAACATCGTAAATATTATAAATGACATGAATCAGTCCGCGACTATCACGTGCTTGTCGCATGATTGGTTTTTATCTATTTCAATTTATTATGACACATTTTAAATCAAGCTTACAGCTTTTCTATTACTTGTATCTTGCATTTTAAATAGATTTAATCCTAAATGTGGGTATCCCCTGTTTACTATTTTATTCATCAAAGATAATATTTAATATATTCGGATCAAATGCACTTTATGTTCTCTAGGTATTTCGTATGGACAGGAGGATGTTTTAAGGAAGAACTATAAACCTCAAAATTAGTCTTTTTAATTTGTAGCGATGTGAATAGTTACTTGCATTCGAAATTCTTATATTGAAAATGAAATTTCCTTCTAGATTTGACTAAATCAGAGGTGGGTAATCTTATCTGTGTAGAGGCCCGCATGAAAATGAAATCTTGGAGGGCCACATGATAATGTTCAAATCAAATCAAATCAAGATAATTATATTGAGCAAATTCGTAGTGAATTTAAGTAACTAACTAGTTAGTATTAACGTCTTTATAGTTAATTATTAGTTCTTAATAGTACTTGGAATCCAAATTTGAATCGGATGAGGTGTAACCTATATTTTCATTCGTAGATTAAATTCTGTGGTGTTTGGGTAAAGGGGTATATGTCAATTTTTGCAAATTTGCAATTTTCCATTTCCAATCCATGTTTCTCAGTTGTCCCCCTTTTCACATCCTTTTTTTTCAATGACGTCATAAGATTCTGACTTATTTCACTTGTTTCTCTTTACCCCAACATAGACATCACCTATCTAAAACCAGATAACTGGCTTATATGACTTATACAAATTTTCATAAAAAATTGACATACACCCCTGTACCCAAACACCACAGAATTATAAATTTATCATAATTTAACACATCGAGAAAGTACATGCATTTCCCAAATTCCCAAGTTCCCAAATTCATGAGAATTATAAGCAAATATTTTGTAATCTTGAAAATTGATATTTTGGCATTCAATTGAATTTTATGAATGAAATTTCGCGAAATTTTCTGCAAGTAAAAATTTACAAATTCAAAAAATTGAGAAAAACCTTTGAAATTGAAAGATTTGTTTAGTAAATCAAGAAATGACTCAATTTACTCAATACGTCATTCAGATGCCAGAGGAATTTCTATCTTCACTGATAGATCTAGAACGAATGACGGTGTAGGAGCGGGGGTTTACCCGGAAACGCTGCAGATTCAAGAGTCCTATAGACAACCGGATGGCTACAGTGTTTTCCAAGCTGAAATCCTTGCAATAAAGAAAGCGCCAGAGCTGCTGAAAAGTAAAGAACTTCCGGACACCACGATCACACTTTACGCGAGGGGGTTACTACTTGAAGAAAATGTGTACCATGAATTCCTAATGATTTCCAATTATTGAAATGAATTCCAAATGAATTCCATTAATTCCATATGAATTTCAAATGAATTCCAAATGAATTCCATTAAGTTGTACCATGAATTCCAAAAGTAGTTACCCCCTCGACTTTACGTAGATAGCGAAGCGGCAATCAAGGCCATGGCCTCAAATACAATGGGGTCTAGACTTGTTATTAACTGCCGGCTTGCTGTTAATGAAATATTAAGTCCGAGAAAGTAAATATCTCCTGGGCTGGTATTTAAAAAGCAGATCTTGCTAAACTGGGCCCGACCATAAGAAAAGATCTAGCTGACCCAACAGTAAAAAATCGCACTACAGCTAGTTCTTAGGAATCTGAAGGACTTAGCTATTAATCTCGCCAACGCAATATGCAATATACGCAATATAAGCTAAACAGATCGTCGATCAGAATATTGGTTAGCATCATTACCGGTCACTATATCATTGGTATCATGGCCAACAGATACGGTGTTCTGACAAATGATTTCTGCCTTAGCTGCAGGGATGAGGAGGAACAAGAAAGTATAAAACACCCCCTATGCGAATGCCCAGCACTCTAAGAACAACGGCTTTCAACTATAGGGTACAGGTTCTGCAGTGAACTTGAGGATGTCGGGAAGGTGGACTCATTACACATTTTGAGCGTTGCAAAAAATTCTGGTTGGTTTGCCTTCAAATTCTGGTTTTTCTTTTGTGGTTGTAACCGTGTATGCCGGAATCGTAATGGACTTATGGCCTCACGCGGAAGTGCAGTAGTGGTATTAGGCGCAGCCTGCTCTCACCTAACCTAACCTAAATCAAGAACTATCTTCAAAATTGGATGGAAAATTATCCACAAATTCATCAAAGATTAAAGTCACGAGAAAACATGGATATTTTCCGGCTTTTATTTGGATTACCAACTATCCCAATCTTTTCCCCATTTTCGTGTCTTCTCACTGACTTTTATCAACTTTAAACGAGTTGTTGATAACATTTTCATAACTTTCGGGTTTTATTCCAAATTTCTGGATTTTCTGATTTTTTCCCGGACGATTTTAGTCCCGAAGAGAACCAAAGAAATCAGAGAAAATTGCGCATTTAAGTAATAGTCCCGAAAAATGTCGTAGAATAGTAGAAAATGGAAAAATAACAACTTTTTTAGAATACATTTATTTTTAATCAATAATTTGAATCCTTCCAGTCACCCTTCTTACAGCTCACAATTCCTTTAACCTCTATTTTTGGTGAGTTTCTAGAGTTTCATTTCGTGCTCTATTTCTGTCATAACGGGACGAATGTGACCCATAACTCAATATCTTCAAATTTTGGCCACAACAAGTCAGAATATGATTAAAAAATGGTTAATGCTTGCAATATGGTGACAAAAAGGACAAAAAGTTGAGACATAAAGTTGGAAAAATTCTAGAAAATCAAAAAAAAAGGCAACGAGACGGTCAGGAATTCAGAAATTCAGTTAAAAAATTTTAAATAATTGAAAAAGTTAGGGAAAGTCAGTAAAATTAAGTAAAGTAAAGTGCAGGAAAAAAAGAATGATTCGGTAAACAGTCCAAATAAGGAGAAATTAGTCGGAAAATTACCGGAAAAATTAAGAAATTCAGGGCGAAGTCGCGGCAAAATTAAATTGATTATAAGTTATTAATCTGTAAATCGCCAGAGATTTATCAACTCCAAATTTTATTAAGAAAAATTCAGCTAATTTGGTTGAATCTCTTTTCCCGGGTAGTTGATCATTTTCCATATTCTAATTTTTAATTATAAATGGAAATCTGACTCAATTTTGAATTTTCTTCATTTAAACTGCTTTTTACTGATATTTAGAAAATAGTTCTTAGATTTCGTAGGTTCTTATGTTTAGTATTACAAACAACTTTGTTCGTTCTATAAAAATATTAATCGTATAGCTCCCACGGGCCAATTGTGTCGTTTGATCGGGCCGCAAGCCGCTCGCGGCTCGTAGGTTGCCCACCTCTGTACCTAATGATTCCTTTATTTAACTAAAATTTCATAAATGAAATTTCCTTGAAGATGTATTTCTAGAGTTTTAATTCCTATTTGGCTGATTGACGACATTTTTTTAGTTGACTGTATTCTGAAATATCCACTACGTGCAGACTGAAAATTGCTCACCCCGGAGGAGGGTTGAAAATCGTTGAAATGGGAAATATTATTTACGGAATTGATGAATAGCTGTAGAGACTGTAATATAGGGTGTAGAACAGATATGTTTCGGGACAAGGTATCTTGTGGATATTTTAAAGATTTGATTTGGAAAGAAACTCCTTGCACACCCCCCAATAAATTAATAAGTAAAAAGGAAAATTTACGACAATTTAATAAAACAAATTTCTTTTTTCTCAATTTTATTTATGTTTTTTAAACGCAAACTGAAAACAAAATTTCAAACATTTACTTCTTTCCAATATTAAAACATCGATTTTAATCAAATGGATAATTTATAAAATGATAGACGGTTTGAAATTAACGAGATATCAAGTTGAATTAAACGGTTTATTGCATTAAAAACACTCGTTTTTTTCGTTCAACATGATTCTTCTACAAACAATAAATACACACAATGCATATATTTATATATACATTTTAATTGAGACAAGCTAACCAGTACTCACTGTGCTTTCTCTTATCATATGGCGTAACACAATTTTCCTAAACGTTTTTATTTCTGTTTTTTTTTTTTTCAAATTTTTTTAACATGTTTTTTAACCGATAAATAATGAAAGATGGTTGAAATTAAAAATGCAGAACAGGATGTCTACGCTTCGAAATAAAGAGATATTGTAAGATTATATTTTCGATGTAATTTTTACCGGATCTGAAAGTTTGATTTGTTGCAGATTTAAGAAAAATAAGTGTCCAAACGTAGATCGGGTTAACATCCCAACCCAATCATTATATTTACATGATTATCTTTTAAAATATATTTTCTATCCCAATAATTTAATGCCATTCAAATTTGAAATTGTCTGAAAAGAGCTTTAAGAAGCTTCCAAAAGCTAATTCAAAGTTTTTAATTAAAATATTATTTTTTCATTATCAAATCTCTATATCTCCCGATAAATAAATTTAAATGGAATTGCAAACTTCCGTTAAAAAGCTTTGTGAAAACTTAAAATCTCTAAAAAAAACTTCAATGCATTGAATTGAATTGAAGGCAAATTATCACATATCATATTGAAAAATTCATTTATCGACCTGAAATTTTACATAAATATAAGCTTTCAATTAGCTTTCGAAATTTTTCAAGCGTTTTTTTTTTGGGAAAGTTTGAAATTTCGTGAAAGGGCGGCTGTCGGGATAGAAAATAGATTTTTACACGTAAAAATTAAGATCGAAACTTAGAGCTTTTGTTGCGCTTTTAATAGCTGGGACAGCTTTCTACGAAAATTCCATATTTTATTAAAATTAAATGAATCGGATAGAAATTCGATTCCAAATTATATAAAATGACATTTTAATTTTAAGCTTTCAGTAAGCTTTCGAGATGTTCGAAGCTTTTTTTGAGAAAATTAAAGATTTCACGAAAGGGCTGATATCTGGATAGAAAATAGATTTTAAAACGTACAAAATGAGGTTCGGAAAATAAAGCTTTCAGGGAGCTTTTAAGTTTTTGCAGAGCTTTTGAAAGAAAAGTTTAGTTTTGATATTTTTGTATTTTTCCTTAACTAATTTATAAACTTCCTGCATCATTACATTTTTTTACATTATTTTTTTGGATCCAAAGAAAATAATCGGGAAATCCGGATCAAATGTCGATGATGTTCGATATTAAAATTTCTCGGTGCGAGCCTTTACGAATTTTCGATTTTTCTATTCATTAGGAGTAACATTTTGTTAAGGGATCATAAAATTCTGCACACCTTATGGAGATGTTGATCGCACGCCTCCGATTCCATTCTATTTTATTGGATTCGCTTTTATATTTTCCCACTCCCCCATATTTTTGTTTTGTTTGATTTTAATTGGGTTGGAATGGTCTCAAAATAACGTTATTACCGTAAAATAACGTTGAGAAGATTCTAGTATCTATACGGATACTAAATATTTAGTTCTAGATACACAAGCAGAATAAAATAGGAAAGGTGCATATAGGTACCGGTCCCTAATACTACACAGCGATTATTTATGTCGTTAAAAAGATTCGAGTACTCGGATCCGAAAAGTAACGAAAATTTGAATCTCTAGATAAAACTCGACCAAAACTACATACCAAAAACCGCGGAGAAGGTCTGGAAAATTAGAAAATTACTAGAGAGGGGGGGGGGGGGGGG
>JANTOP010009650.1:0-15674 GCA_027564815.1 Symmerus nobilis
GTTGATTTCCGGGTGGAGGGGAGGAGAGGGGGGGCAAAAATTTTATTCTCGGCCACGATACAAATTTTTATCCCATGCAAAATATTTCGACTCTAGCTGATGTCAACGAAAAAAGTGGCCTTTCTATATTAGCTCCCTTATTTACCGTCCGATTGAAAAGTGTTGTTCTGGAGGCCTATATACCATGTCAACATACATTCGTCAAAAATATAAGATATGTGACGCTGCACACACAAATTTTGAGTTTTGGTCAAAATTGCAGTAGAAAGGCATCCGATATGAAAACGGTGTAACACCTAGTTATTCAGGTTGCAAGAGTCTATCTTACAAAAAATACAGTAATTGAAATTTGTCAAATATTTCGCTTGATTTGCGTCGGATGATCGTAAATTAATGTACTAAAAAGTTGTTGCCCATCCAGTGATATTCTACAATTCTACATGATATTTCATTTGGTGAACCCTTTAACGTCGACGGAATAAAATTATTTTTCGAGAGAGAAAGTGTTAACCGAAAATTTGCTCAAGTGATTCCAACTCAAATAGCAATCCATTCGCATTGGAATTTTTTTTTCGAAAAATATGAGAAATCGTCAAAAAACCACTAAAAATCTCAGGTTTTTTGCTTATAACTTGCGCAGTAAGCTTCTACACAAAAGGCGATTCTATATGAAAATAAAGACGAGAAAACTGCCTACAATGTTCTTATCATTTTTTTGTACGACATATGGGTGCAAAAAGGCGTTGAAAGACCATGAAAATCAGACATTTTTGGAAAATAGGAAAACTAATACATTTTTTACAGCCTTTCCCATTCCACTAAAAGTAAGCATTTGCTAACGTCCTACTTATTTTTAGGTTATTTATAATGATTATAATATTGGCATATAGATTAAGGGGTTATATCCAGTCACTCGCTAATAAATGAGTGGGTTGTTTGTGAATTTTTTGTGACTTTACTAATCAATCGATTAATATAAGGTTTTAGAAGTTAATTATACTTGCCTTGAGGTCAGTGTTACCTGGTCGAAGATGATAAATTACTTAACTGGCACCACAAAATTTCTATAGATTTCTTAGTGATCAATTTTGGTCGCTAGGGTTATTAGACACATACCTTTCGGGTATGCAATCAGATCAATAATTACAGAAGATAATATTTTATGAAAAAAATGTTGGAAGAAATTGAATCATAAAATGTTTTTAAATTGCAATTTATCGAGATCTTTATTGAGATTGATATCGACGTTCATTAAATTTACGGAATAAGTGCTTGAACGCTTATATTTCTTTAAAATTCTTCACATTATTACAAATTCCTTTAAAAAAATGTCAAAGATATCTTAGTTTTTAGACATTTCCAAAATTCTTTATATTTAAGATATTACTTAGGCAATGATGATACTGCTTGAGGTACAAAAAAACATATTTTATTATTATTTTTATTACAAAATGGAGGCACAGTAGGGGGCGGGAAAGCGAATTAAATATTTGGAGACGTCCTGTGGCTGGCAGAACTTCCAACTTAATAATAACCTCAGGGCCACATATTGTCTTAAATCGGCCCTGTTTCCGTTAAGGGAGGAGATACATTTACAACCTTCAAAATAATGTTTGTAAGGATTCGGCCCGATCTACCATCATCTGCAACCGTAAAATATGGAAAAGGATAAAATATCTTATTAAGGTGATTCATTTGTAATGACACCTTATAGTATGTAGGAGAAATTGTAAACAGCGAGCAATACGAAAATCACCATCAAGAGCACTAGTATTATTTTAAGTAAATTTAAATTTAAATGCAAGACATTAAAACTTCTCACTTCGTATAATTCGCTAAAGCGACACAGATTTTTCTCTCATAAAGACAAATTGAAAACATGTTGAAATCGACGAATACGTTATCAAAACCATTTTTTAGAGTTTCCCATTGCTCGCAGTCGTGCTCTAGTAAAACATTTTGTAAATAATAATTTCTGAATTGGGAAAATTGAAAAACAAGCGGAACGTAATTCCTTGTTTTTTTTTTAATTTTTTTAAGGCTTTACCGTTCCAGGTGACGACCCCTTGCTTATATAACAAGTCTTAGGATGCGACTCTTATATTTGACGCACAACGTGGGGCTTCGACTCTTATAATATGTTTCTGTTAAAAAATAATTATTAAAGTGTCTGAATTCGCGATATTTTTCCATCTTTCTTAAAGTTCATCTACACATTTATAACATTAATAAAGACACAGAAATTTCCTATTTGCCGAAAGCATTGGGCTGGGCCATAATTCCGACATTTTAGATTAATTATAAAAAAATTAAATTGTTTGTATAGTACTTCAAAGAAATACTAACACATATGCTAAATTTTGAAATTGTTGCAATTGAACAATTGAAATTGTTGAAAAAAATATTCTTAAAAATAGGTCAAAATTAGGTCATCTAAAAGTATCTCCCCCCTTAAGCTGACTGTACTTCTGTCTAGAATAAATTTATAAAATACTACATAAGGTCTAAGAAGATGTTTAGTTTATACATTTTTCATATTTTATAAATTATTGGATTTTTCAAAAATTGCTAACCATGTTAGTCTTCTGAAATGCAATTTTACCACGACCGCAAGTCGTGTAATGTCCCTGACCCTCAAAGAACTATATTTAATTTGTAAAAAGGTAGATTTTTGTGGGGAAAATTAGTGACAATGTCTGCAAAATGTCACAGAAATTTAGAGTATCGGGGAGAAGTAGAAAAAAGTTTGAAAGTCTAGGAAATATAGGATAAAGTCGGCACAAATGTTTTGAAAGACGGTGGACACGAACGCTCTGCCTGTAATTGATGAATCGCTTTGAAATCGCTTTTTCCTGCTACTTGTAGATATATTCTCTTGTCCTTGGAAGGATTTTGTGATTTTAAAAAATTAGGACATTAGGGACATTTTTTAAAACTTTTTTTTTAATAACCCACCCACGAGATAAACAAATATACATTCAATTCAAGAACATTTTGCCGTGGAATGGAAACAATTTCTTGGGAGGCAGGGACTGGCCCCACAAAATCTATAGCTACGATACAGACGTCATACGAAAAACTACACCTGCAACAGATCTTTAGGTTAAAAATATGTCCTTAATTTTATGTTATTGGTATTTCCAACGTAAGTATTTAGCTATAAAATGCCATTCTTCACTAAAAATGATATAATCATCAAGAGATCGTTAACCTAAGAACCCATATCCCAAAGGTAATAAAATAATAGATGTTAAAGACCTAGCAATGTACATCTTCGCCAATAATTTATCGAATATTCTCCCAGTCTAATCTAACATATAAATACTATAAGTATAACCCAAGAAGATATGGTACTGCTTAGATGCTTAAAATTAACCTATTTGAAATTCTTAATTGTTCCTTGACATTTTACTGACATCTCAAATATTGGGTGAAGTGGTCGTATATGCCCGAATAGATAGATAGACAATAACCACAAATGAATAGATAATAAATTATATTGGAATGGACATCAGTACAACGGTAGTGGATCCGTTAAAGATATAGTTGATGGGAGGCTTTGGTCCGGTTTAGGAGATGGTTGATGAACGGAACGGGCCACCATATGTACCCAGTTTTATGATAATTACTTTGCTTATATTCATAATAGGGGATTAGGTCATATCGGACATATACAATCATCATTTAAATAAATCTACTCTGCAATATTTACCTTCTTTTGTATATAACCTATCAAGATATGGACCCCATCCAGAATGTGCTGTGCACCCACCCACAAACAATAGAGTTATCTTATCCCATCCACCTTTTAAAGAGATGGCTTTATGAATGTGGGTGGAGTGGAGGGCTGTAATATGATGGGTATTAGAGACTATTAGAAGGATGCATAATATTGTACTGGTAATATGTTCTCATATAAGAAAACGCCACACAGATTAAGATGTTATCATTTTTCTTCATTTATATCCTCAATTTTAGGCCAAACATCTGCCTAACATCATAAAACATTGTTTTTTTTCCTTTGGTATGCGGAAATTTGGATATTTTTCCCTTTCTCTCTAAACACTATCCTATCCCCCTCTCTGTCTACCCTTGGCTATCTCTTCCCTTTATTCACTTGATTTATTATTCCTTTTGTTTTAAACATTATCCGGGGCTCGTTTTTTTTTTGTTTTGTTCGTTTGTCTTGCCGTATATATGTTTGCCCTTAAAAGGAAATATCCGTTCCGTTCCTCATTCGAGAACAGAGAAAAAAAACACATACGGCAAACTTCATGCAAGGAATGATCTATATCCGAAATTATTCTTCGGCAAAAAAAAAAACGAAATTGGGTAATATGTGAAAGATAATAATAATAATAAAAATAAAAATAAACATAAATAAAAAATAAACAACAAAAATATCTAATATATTAAAAGATGATTGGATGAGAGATGAGAAAGGATAATGGGTAATGGTGGAGACTAAACGCCGGGTTTGGGGCCTGAGCGTATAACGATAAATAATATGGGGGAGAAATGGAAAATAGAATTTTTATTTACACTCTTGTGTACCATATGGTTCTCTTTTAAAATGATTATTTAAAAGGTTGTGTGTCTAACCTATTAGCTTCCACACCTATACATACCATATATGGGCATATAGCTATTAAACGATACCTTTCCCGAATATACCATCGAAAAGGAATTTATATATCATTTTATGATACAATGAATTCGGGTACCGGTTGTTTAAGAAGACACTTTCAACAATCTTAATCATCTGATTAAACCTTCAAATGGTTATGGTATATCTTTTCAATTTTACGAATAGATAATCTGTCCTTAGGATGATTGGAAAGGATAATATCAAATATCGATTATTATAATAGAATTTTCGATAAGCGATATCAAATTATGTTTTCTCAGTTTTTTGGAGACCAATTCGAGGGGAGCATGTTAAACCTTTTTAAATTAATCATATATATATATACCACCAATACGACGACTATATAGGGTTAGGGTAGAATAGGACGAAAGAGCCACGGGGCGAAAGAGCTACCTTTCTTGCTTGGTTGGTGGGTCGCGTGAAGTTGCCGTTTTACGTCAATCCGCAAGATTGTCATGATAGCAAAATAGTTGCCACAAAAATGTGGTTGAACATTTTCTCCAACATGTTTAATTATGTTTGGTGGGGAGGCGAAAGAGCCACTGTTTTGTGTGGGTGGGTGGGTGGGAGAGCTACGATTTTTTCTCGTCTGTAATTACAAGGGGAATAGGGAAAAGGGAGAAAACGAGCGAAGCATTAAGCGTTGGAGGAGATCGGATAAGAACAGCCAGTTCGAATGGTCAATAAAATACGGAGTCGGGGGTGCCATTTGCGTAAAAGATTGTTGGCAAAACATCCGCCACAAGAATGCAAACAGATGCGAATTTTTCGCTAGTTACTCGTTTGGCTAACATTAATTTCTTAAAAATTAAAATTAATTTGTTGCTTTAAAATTGTAAATTTTAATTTTAAAATTCATTTTTTAAAAATTCGACAATTTTTCAGAACTTTTTGAAACGTTTTGATTATTTCTTTTTCTTTCACGTTTTCACTAACACACCAGAGCAGACGTTGGAAAAACATTTGATGCGTTTAGTCGCCATTTATTACGATGTGTCGAACATAAAATAACGACAATTGGCTTTTTGATTACGCGGCATCTTTGAAAGTACAGAAGCTGAAATATCAGCGTTTTGTTTGTTTTAATTCGCAATCGATGAGCCTTGGCCGTGCAAGTGGATTTAAGAAGTCGAATGTAGCGTTTTTCTTCAGAAATTTGAAGGGTGCATTGGATTACTTTAAAATATTGTCAGAAAGAATTGCAGTTGTCACTCGTCAGAGCGCCAGATCAGTGTCATCTATAACTTACGCTCAACGCGGCGTTTTGGTGATACTTGCGTTGTTTGTATTGGCACTGGGTAATCGCGTGCCGCCATTTTATGTTTTCCACGCGTGAAGTTCTAGCAGCACTTTTGGGCGATCTCCAATGGTTCGGCATAATCCTTCTGGGTGGATGACAGGCGAACAATTCGAGAAGAACACTTTCAAAGTTATCCTAGCGCAACGAAAGACAATCCAGCACTGCTGATTCTAGACAACGACGAGTCTTATTAGTTTTTCGCTGCAATGATCTATAGTCGTGAAAATGGCATTATTTTGTTGACGATACCGCCTCATACCACTCACAAATTGCAGCAATTCGACAGAACTGTTTTTGGGCCTGTCAAACGTTGGATACGTTCAAATATCGGCAAATCCATATCAATGCACAACATTCCAGCTCTTAGCGTACCAATCAATGGCGGCGCCACTCCTGCTAACGAAAATAAATTTTCGGACGAGGACTACATAGGGACTAAAGCTATCGATCACTAGTTAACTTTTACACTCCAGAAATGAGCCAGAAGCTGGATCACTGCCTCCACAAATGAACGAAATTAACGTCGGCATGAATCGAATGAGTCGAAGTTGGGCCTGCTGATCTCGATCGTATGCTCGAGGAAATCCATCCGTATCCGAAAGCACCTCGTAAGGGTTTCACATCGGCCCGTAAACCCGGATCGGCTCGTAAAGCATCGCAGACCAGCCATTGTGACGGACGATTGCGAAACGGAAGCGTTGCGAAAAGAGAAAGTAGATCGAGCAGAGAAAAAAATAATTGGAAGAAAGTAAAAGGCAAAAATAAGCGGAAACGAAAGAAAAGAAGAGCAGAAAAGGAAAAGATAAGCAGAAAATAGCGAAGAGAAGAGCGATTCCAGTGAATCACCGGTTTAGGAAGAAAATACTGAAAAGTCTCAATTTTGTGCGGTAGGTGTCGTTAAAAATAATAAATTTGTGTTGTTTTTCTCTCAAAAAATATTTGTTTGCCTTTTAGTACTATTTACTTTTATTTATGATTTTTCAACAAAAAAACTGCCCCACCACCTGTTGGAGTGAAAGAGCCACTTGGAAAGCTCGAAGAGAATGGGTGTAGCTTTGCGCAACTTTCTATATCTTCTAGATTTCGAGCTAGAGCTTAAAATGTGCAAAAGTGGCTCTCTCGCCCCTAATATTCTACTGATTACGAATTTGTTGATAATTTTTTCTATCCAACATAACCTCTAAGGAAAGTTTACTGTTTCTGGGCGTCGGCCGGTCGGGGTTCTAGTTTCCGGTAATCTAAATCGGGAATCGTTCGATTCACCGGTGGTTGATTAAAATTGACGAAAATAAACTTGATCAGTAGACCGTCAGTAAATTTGAGCCGACCGCTTCCGTTATACTAAGATTTATTTTTTTTGATAATTGATTTCCTTCCGGTCCCATCTTAACCAAATCGAATCTTCAAACGGATTTTCTTCGTGGCAAATTATTCCAAAATAAATCCGAATGAATTTGTGAAAATTATTTATAAAATGGCATTGAATAATCAATCAGTCTTGAATGTAAGTCAAAATCGTAGCTAATTTTGTACGCAACTCGAACAAACTAATTACGCCAATTTGTTACCAATTAAACAACTTAGGGGAGGTCGTCAGATCGTTGGCCACTTTATTAACTTTTGCCCATAACTTCCGTTAAAAAAACGTTTAGGTCAATCCAAGCACTTTGTTGGAAAGGTCTGGGAATAAGGAATACTTTTGCTGTACATCGCAAATAAAAAATTAGGAAAAAACTAAAGTAAACGAAATGATGTCAAGGTCGGCCCATAGTTGGTCTAGTTGGCCCACCGCTGAAGATTGAATTGTAATGATTTAAAATGGTATAGAAAAATTAATTGAATTAAAATGCCAAATTTAGATTGGAAAATCGTCGTTATGTTGGCACATTTCAAATGCACTTCTCTCTTATATTCAATGCATGCAATGGAGTCGTTACGGCTTAACCGACGAGGCAATGCTTGTAAGCAAATGAGGGAAAAGTTCTCGTCTTCGTCCGATGAGGGGGTTTTTGGGTTTGTTTTGGGCGGGCGATTTCTTTTAGGTGGTGTTTTGGAGGTGGACTTCGTCAGTAAGTGACGATCGCTCGATGGGAAAAATTATTGGCACAAAAAATGTTGTTTAGGACTCGGAAAATCTAATGACGCCAGTTTGTTACTAAATATTAAAACAAATTTTAATGAAAGGGGGAGTCCCCCCCCCCCCCTCCCCTTTATCGAGATAAGACATCTATAGACATAATTGATAGATCAATTTTTTATTTCAGTATTTTGTTGTATTTTGTATAACAAAAGTTTATCCAATTTGAGCTGAACTTAGGGGCTCCCTGTTTGCCCATGTGCTAAATCATAGATCTCCAACCTTTTTAGCCTAAGAACTACACTAACTCCTCCATTTAGTCCCAAGAGCAAGGACGTAACTAGCTCAATATACCAACACACTAACCGGCGATTGAGATATCTACGTCGCAGGACACGGGGGTCGACTACTCTCCGTTAAACCAGATGTTAAATAAAATTATTTCTTTGAATGATTTACTCAAAATCTCAATTTTACAAAATTATAATAATTCAAAATCTCTCGGGCCGATCCCTGTGCTAAATTATTAAACCAATTTTACCGTCTCCAGATTAAAAATTATTGGAGCGAATTACGAGCTCTCCTTAGGGACATTGTTTAAATGATTACTTTCCAATACATCTCGTTGTACATCGCGAGATAAATTTCTAATTTCAATATTTTGTTAAGAAAGGTTTCCGTAATTTAACTAAACTAATTTTTCTCGGATAGCAGATGAGCTAAATTAAATACTAATTTCAGGATTTTGAGATAAACAATTATGAACGAAATACGGGCTCTCCTGTAAAACATTGATTATTTTCCGATACAATCTCTTGTAAATCGCGAGATAAATTCCTGATTTTACTATTTTGTTAGGAAAAGTTTGTCCAATTTGGCTGAACTTATTTTTCCCGGATACCCAATGAGCTAAATTGTATGAACGAATTATGAGCTCTCTTTTCGAACACTGATTATTTTCCGTTAGTTAATAGTGGGACAGATTTTTTATTTCAAGATTTTGTTGACAGAAATTGGCCTTATTTGGCTGAACTCATTTTTCTGGATGTTTACTGTGTTAAGGAATTGGTTTCGAATAAAAATTAAGCTTTTGGGCTGCTTTAATTTGCCGGATTTTATTGGGCTTTTCTTTTTCCGATTCTCTTAGTTTCTTGTTTTAGTTTTTGGTTCAAAATCACCCTAAGATCGAACCTAATTGAAAACTTAACTTTCGCAAAATTATTTGTCATTCAATTTTGCATCTAATTGTATATGGGGCCGGAAGCGGCCTGATTATTAAATACCTCAATTTAATAGTCATGAATATTCGAGGCTATTTAGGAATGACCTAGAAAATTCTAGGGTATAGGAAAACTCCTAGTAATGCGTAAGAAACTCTCGGATAAAACTTGAATTGAACTTTTAGAATGGCCGATATGGATATGGTGCTCAAAATACCGATGTCGAGGTGTAAAAAGAGTGTAGAACAAAATGTATAAAATCACATTTAATATCATTTAATAAATTAAAAATATTATTAAAAAAATTCAAAACAATTAATAATTAAACGATTTTAAACGGAAAGCTGTGCGGTGCCCCGCAGCTTTAATTTTTTTTATAATTATATTTTTCTGATGAAATTTTCCGTGTATTTTTTTATTTCTTTTTTGGGATTATTTATTTTAGTGAATTTTAAAGATAAGTTATGTAGAATGAAAACTCGATTAATGTTTGAGATCATTTAACGCTGATAGGAATGATAATAAATTTACCAAAGTTGACGTTGAAGCTTTGGAAAAATTAAATTAAATTCCGAACTTTGAACTGTCTCAAAAATTAACTTGTTTCGAATTTTTCTATTTATTTTTTGGATTAAATTGTTTCTAAATATATTCTATCCCACAGTTTAATAATCATATCCAAAAATGGATATATCTATGCCTAGAGAGACAAGATGATGAGCTTAAATTTGTCGTCCCATATCCTTTGCCGTTCTAGTTTTTTTTCTGTCCCATTTCGGATCCTTGCTGTATTAGATAAACATATTTTGGTTAAAAAAAAAAACATTTTCTATCTGGTATATTAGATATATCTGCTGGATATATTCAGAGCCGTCTTTAAACTTTCAAAGAAAATCTTTTTACTTACTCCTATTTCTCTGATAAATGAGATTTGATATAACCCCATTACTTTCGATATACAAAAATGAATTAAAAATAATGTCAGGTTATCCTACTCGGGTAAATACGGTCCTGGATATATTACAACTCTAGTGAGTATACATGCATATCAAACGCTTACACATTAGATGCGAAATAATAAATTAAACAAAATTCCATTCTCGACATCAGAAATTAACGCAAATACCCTTTAATGGTATTCGAATAATTTATTGATAGCGATTTCTCCAATTATATACAGTAACTTGTATAGTTTGATACAATAAAATAGACTGTCGTTTCATGGGAAGCATTTGGGATCCCCCCGAAAAACGTTATCCCACC
Source organism: Symmerus nobilis (assembly GCA_027564815.1). NCBI lineage: Eukaryota > Metazoa > Arthropoda > Insecta > Diptera > Mycetophilidae > Symmerus > Symmerus nobilis. Next base: position 10,509 of record JANTOP010009650.1, read on the forward strand.
TAACCAGAATTTATCCAAAAAGAATTTGGGAGTGGGATGGCTGACTTAATGGAGCGGGATCGCTTTATACTAACTCTTTTTTTTGTTGTTGTTGCTGGTAGCTACTATAACATAATAAACGAAGACATTACAATCAAAATATATACATATTTATTATATTATTAGATTTGCTATATGGTTGGGTGTCCCCGGGAGACATGCTAACGTATATTAACTAACCCACGGTAGTTGGGGAGTTAATGGATAAATAAAACATGAACGGAGTTGGAAAAAAAATATTTTGTTTTGATATTGTATTATAAAACGAGGTTCAAATTGTTTGATAAACAGGTAGCTCGGAACTACCTGTTCATTATCAATTAATACGGCCTTGAAGGACAAATAAATAGTTTCTGCGAATGGATATTGATACTTGCTACCATTCCATATTCTACATCAAGGATCGGCAACCTATGACCCGCTGGTCACCGAGTGACCCATTTGATAATTTCACTGACCCACTTGAGTTCTGAAGAAAAAAATAAAAAATAGAAAATGAACTATCTGTTATATCAGAATCAAACAGAACATCTCCATTTTACCAACAGGCAAGGCTGCCAATGAATGGATTTCTACGTTTGTTCTGAGTGTGTATATAACGCAATACTCTGAACATCGTTTCATATAATCGTGACTAAATATGTTAGTCGTAAACAGTGGCGTGCAGTCCGATGCGCAGTAGGCGCAGAGCACGGCTAACTGAAATTATTTTATTTAATAACTCAATAATCATCAAAGCTTTTAATTAAAATATAATACAATATTATTTTATTCATTAAAGCTTTAATGTTAAAAGCATTGTGAAAAATTACAATGTCTGCCGAAGCTTAAATGAATTGAATTGAATGCAAATTATCTTTGCCCTTCTAGGAAAAATTAAGCTTTCGACCTGAAATTTTGTATAAATATGTGCTTTCAATGATCTTTCGAGATTTTTCAAGTATATTTTTTGGGGAAAAATTCAAATTTCTCGAAAGGACCGCTATCCGGATAGAAAATAAATTTTAATACGCAAAAAATGAAGTTCTAAATTTTAAGCTTTCTTTAAGCTTACAGTCGATTGATAAAGTTTTAACGAAAATATCATATTTTATCTAATTTTAATGAATCAAATAAAATTACATTCTAAATTATATAAAATGATATTTTAATTTTAAGCTTTGAATGAGCTTTCGAAATTGATTCAGCTTTTTTTAGGAAAATTTGAAATTTTGTTAAGGGATCGTTATCTGTATAAAAAATAGATTTTTAAACGAAAAAAATTAACTTCGAAACTTAGAACTTTCGTTAGGCTTTTAATAGTTTGGATAAACTTTGTGCGAAAATCCCATATTTCATTTAAATTTAATGAATGAGAAAAAAATTTGATTTCAAATTATATAAAATGAAATTTTAATTTTAAGCTTTGAAAGAGCTGTGGAGATTTTCAAAGCTTTATTTTCGAAAAAGTAGACATTTTGTTAAATGACAGTTATCTGAATAGAAAATAGATTTTTAAGCGTAAAGAATTAAATTCAAAATTTTGGAGCTTTCGTTGCGCTTTTAATAGTTCGGGTAAGTTGTCTGCGAAAATTCCATATTTCATTTATATTTGATGAATCGGATAAAAATTCGATTCCAAATTATATTGTATAAAAATACATTTTAATTTTAAGCTTTCAATGAGCTTTCGAGATTTTTTGAGCTTTTTATCGAAAAAGTTGAAATTTGGTTAAGGGATCGTTATCTGTATAGAAATTAGATTTTAAAACGTTAAAAATAAGGTCCGGAAAATAGAGCTTTCTGGGAGCTTTTGTGCGAAAAGTTTAGTTTTGATATTTTTGTATTTTTTCTCAACTAATTTACAAACTTCCAGGGTCATTACATTTTTTTGGATTCGATGAAAATAACCGGGATCCAGATCAAATGTCGAGATGTACGATATTCAAATTTCTCGGTGAGAGCCTTAACGAATTTCTGGTATTTCTTGTTTTAATTTTGACTATTCCGAAATATTTTATTTTTGTATTTTTACCTAACTGTCAAAGCAACTTTCTGCGTTTTTACAATTTTTTTTCCGGCCCAGGAATATAAATAAAATTCTGCACGCCTCATAGAGATATTGACCGCACGCCACTGGTCGTAAATCATTAAAGCAAAACATGACGCCAAATGCGTCTCGTACGTTTCATAATGATTACTCGGAGAAAGCCCCTAGGCATTCCCTTGTGTACTACTACATGTGGGCTTATCATGATCGCAGAAGGTGCAGAGCACACCTGAAATACAACGTCGGCGTCGTAACCAAATTTTATTGCTGCGAATTTCTAACTCAAATTATTTTATTTAATAACTTTAGTTGAGCTTTCAAAATTTTTGAAGCATTTTTTGTGGGAAAATTGGATATTTTGTTAAAGGGTCGAATTTGGATATAAAATAGATTTTTAAACGTTAAAAATTAAATTCGAAACTTAAAGCTTTCGTTGTGCTTTCAATAGCTTGAATAAGCTTTCTGCTAAATTTTCATATTCCATTTAAATATAAATGAATCGGATGAAAATTCGATTTCAAATTATTTAAAATATTAACATTTTAATTTAAGCTTTCAATGAGCTTTCGAGGTTTTAAAAGCTTTATTTTGGAAAAAATTGAAATTTCGTTAAAGGATCGTTATTTGGATAGAAAATAGATTTTAAAACGTAAAAATAATGTTCGGTAAATTAAGCTTTCTGGGAGCTTTTAAGTTTCGGCAGTGCTTTTCAACGAAATGTTTAGTTTTGATATTTTTGGGTTTTTCCTCAACTAATTTAGAAGCTCCTTGCAACATTACATTTCTTGGATCCGAGTAAAATAATTGGGAAATCCCGATCAAATGTTACGATGTCCGATATTCAAATTTCTCGGTACTAGCCTTTACGAATTCTTGATTTTTCTTATAGATAAATGTCAACTATTCCAAAATATTTAAATTTTGTATTTTTACCTAACTGTTAAAGCAACTTTCTGCGTTTTTATATTTTTTCCGGCCGAAGAAATCTGCACATCTTATGGAGACGTTGACTAAACCGCCACTGCTCCACTTTAATAATTTTATCCCGCATTTAAGCAGGGAATAATTTGGCCACAAAACAGCTACCCAAAAAAATGATCGGTTCATTATAATTGTGCCAACAGAGCTTTATTTAGAGGCGTGCAGTAGGATAGGTTATTTTAACACTTCTTTGTTTGATCGGAAACGGCTACCCGAGAAAAGTGGCCCACCCATACCAGAAACAAACCTGCAAAATATTTTTCGAATAGGTCAATATCATCGGTTCATTCTTTGAGAGTCAATTTTTCAACAATTAGGTAAAAACACTAGAAGTTGGCTTTTCTAAAATGGGATGGTACGGCTGCTTTATTAATACGTTATAAGGGTCGTAAAAATCGTACTAAAGGACTACATCATCAAAATCGAGACCCAAAAGTGGTCCTAGTTCAAACGTCAGTTGGAGGGTAAAACGAAGTAGTGTTTGTGGAGCTCTTTGCTCACTTGTTAGCACCAATATAAGTCACCCAGAGCCCACCACATAGAGGTGGCTACCCAACCAACCAACCATATGTAGGACGTGTCTATTACGACTTAGTGCTTTCAAAGCCACTCACTAATCGCCCCCTTACTAATAGAGGGACAGCTTGGCGAGAGAGAAGGGTTGACCGTATATGTCTGTCGCGAGCTTCAGCGCCGATAACTTTGGCTGAGGCTTCGGTGACTAACCTCACAGTTCTCTCGACAGCAACGGTGTGGCAAGGGAAAGCCGTGAAGTTCCATTCAGATACTACACCATCCGGCACAGAGAGCTTAGATGTAAGTTAATCTGCTGTTATGCTCCTTAAAACTGGAGAGACAGTGATTGAAACATGAGTCTGAGACCACAATAATCATTTCGGTATAATCATTTGCTTCAAAATTAACTTTTCGGACAATATTATATCTTACTTGAGATCCTAAAACTTTTTCAAAACCCAGTCAAGTAAAGGTAGAAATAACAGCGGTGGGGGACACGTCCTTATTTTGCGCCAGAACGGACAGTAAACCACTGTCCAAGCTTTCCGCAATGAATTATCCTGCATTTAGTTTCCTTATGTAGCTCAAGAATAATATTCAAGAGCTTTTCAGGTATTCCATAGCTGCTGAGTATTTTCCACATTATATAATATATCGATTTAAGCTGTCGAATGCCTGGTTGAAATTCATAAAGAGCATATACCAGGTCTGTAAAAACCGGAATTTTTTACATTGATTGTATGAAAATGATGAAAATTCAGTATTTGATTCAAAGTATAGCCCATCGCTAGCTATACATTTCTCCATCTTTCTGAAAACTTGTGGATGCCACGCCAAAAAACCTGTTTGTTTTGAGGCAACCAGTCATCGAGCCATTCTCATACATTTTCGTAAGAAATGAAGCTTAGCCCAGCAAGTGCGTGTCTCATTGATGCAAATAAGTAGTAATCGGGCGGAGCCAAGCCTGGTGAGTAAGCCACATGCGAAAGTTTTTCCCAATTAAACGGCTCAATCGATTCCTTGACCTGTTTTGAAACGTGCGTGTGTGTGATGGTATTATCATGAAGCAAAATCACTTTGTGTTGCTTGTTCCTTATATTCGGGACATTTTTCACACAATACTTGATTCAAATTGATCATTTTTTGTTCAGTACTACCAGTTCAGTATTACCAGTTTTGCTAAGTTTTAGCAGCTAATAATAGATCACACCCTTCTGATCCCACCAAACACAGCAATATCTTCCGTTCATACCGATATGGCCTTGCACTCGATGTCGATGGTTCGCCCGGAGCCCGGACCCATGATCTTTTACGCTTAGGATTCTCGAAATTTATCCTCTTTTAATCGCCAGTCACAATTCGATGGAGAAATTACTTTGTTTAGTACCTGGCGAGCAGCACTTCGCAAGTGGTTTTTCGGTCTTCCTGCTATCTTTCATTCAATTCATGCGGAACCCATTTTTGCACCGTCTGGATGTTTCCCATGGATTTCAAGCGTGTGGAATACGTACCAGTGGCGCCAATTCAAGAAATTCTTGCGAGCGAATAATAGACACAAATATTTCATATATTTATTTAATTTTGGTAAAAAAAGCTTTATT
>JANTOP010009661.1:0-15673 GCA_027564815.1 Symmerus nobilis
GGGGGGCGTTCGTACAAATCTCCGGAGGCGAAACGAAAAAAACTGTTTACCGATGTACGCTTTAACTCATCACTGGATCATCTGAAACAAAAAAAATCAAAATGTGTTCATTAGGTGAGACGTTTCTCGCAGTAACGCTGTTGAGTTTTTTATCGATTTTTTTATTTTATCACTAAAAAAAATCGGTTAATTTGTTACTGCAAAATAAAAAATACTTACAAAAAAAAAATAAAACTCGACAGCGTTACCTGGCGATTTATGTGTAGAAATGGAGTACAAAATTTCAAATGAATCGGTGAATTAGATTTTGAGTTAGAGCGTACACCGATTTCAAAAATTACAAGTTTGAGAAAACCGCTTTAAAAATTTTGCACACTATCAGAACTAAAGTAAAACTCGACAATTCTTTAATACTCACACAGATTACTCCGTTAATTTTCCTCCGATCGACTTAAAATTAACACAATATTCTCGAGATTTCATTCAGATTCATTTATTTAAAAAATTCAAAAAAAAGTTTAAAAACCCTAAAAAAATGATTTAAAATGACCTGAAAAAATGAAAGGAATGAAATGAAATGCCGACTTTGTTGCATTTTCTGCTTTTTTATTTGATTTGGCAAAATTTCACAAGAAACGGATACGTGATTGTCTCAACGGAAAGATGGTAGGCGTGATTGTCTAGTAGCATTATTTTAGGTGAATTTTTCACAAATTCTGTTTGCGGCATTCACCTACACCCATTGGTAAAGACAATAACCCCAGAGGATGTATTTTCCAGATTTCATTCTTTGGCGAAGAACCAAGAAAAATGGTGGGATAGATTTTTCCTCCGCATTGACCGCCATACTTGACCTACTCTTCCCATGCCTCGCAGCGAAATCACTTTCCTTGGCCCGTTCAACCATATTCCAGATATCTGCCACTGGAAATTGATACTGCGTCAAAATTGTCCAGATTATCGAGAGACGTCGAACATTCTCTTCAGAAAATGATTTCGTGGGATAGATTTTTCCTCCGCATTGACCGCCATACTTGACCTACTCTTCCCATGCCTCGCAGCGAAATCACTATCTTGGCCCGTTCAACCATATTCCAGATATCTGCCGCTGGAAATTGATACTGCGTCAAAATTGTCCAGATTATCGAGAAACGTCGAACATTCTCTTCAGAAAATGATTTCGAATAGTTTAACTCTTCTACTCGTACGTGCGCAATGTAAGGTATTGGTGGCGCCGAATAGTACCAATCGCGCCCAGTTATGCCGTTGGCATCTCAGTTTGGAGGATAATGGCTCGAATTTTCTTGGAAAATTGATACGCCAGCTCTCTCCACTCGAGAGCTCAGGTCGACGATCTTCAGGCCCTAGTAATGGTCACATCATTTTTTTATTTTTATTATTTTTAATTTTATTTTCTTCTCATTCAATCACATTTTACGTTATTGGCAGTTAGTAGCTTCGAAAACTGACGCAATGCTGTCAACACGTGCCTTAACGCATTAAATCATGGTCGGCCAACCCTGATTACACAAATAGTCCAACCGTATCGATATGCGAAGTTGTCGCATCGCGTGGCACCACAACCAAACAGGTTATGGGATTGAGTTTTCCCTTTCGTTTGTATTCAAAAATGAACCATGCAACCCATTGACAATGCTTACCTCGATAATTGCATGTTTTTGCTCCACCTTCTGGTCACGATTGATTGAATCTGAATAACTTTCTCGTATTTGCAAGCCACTGATTGCACACCACATGTTTTACGCTTCAATTTTATAATATCGCGATAAATTAGGTAGGTAGTAGTCTGGTAAGTTGGGTTGCAATAATTAATTTTTGTTTCTTACTTAAAAGTTGCTGAGTTGCCGAGTTGTCGAGTAACTTGAAAGGATATTATACGCCTTAGGCATAGACGATTATTGCAAGAATGTGTTTTTTAAAAAAAATTTGTTCTTGAAATTTTAAACATGTTTTTCTCGAAATAATGTTTTTTCAGTCGGCCCGGGTGAAAAAACGTTTTCTATCCTACCGATTCGTCTGAAATTTGGACACGCTATTCTACGCATCAGTAGTTCTCGCCGGGACTAGGATCTTTTTTTTTCCATCCCTAACTTTCCATTTTACAGCCCGATTTGTACCTGAAAAAAACCACATTTTATTTCGAAGTCCACCATTTTGTTATTTTCTGATAAAATTTAATAATCCTAGTTCCGGCCAAAACGACAGCTCTACAGATTAATAATCAATTCGATTTTTTTATTTCAGATGTCCTCAAGAGCCGAAATCACCCGGGCCAGCCACGTACCTTTTTTTTGAGGCGTCTAATTTGACCAATAATTATAATAATAAAGCGTTGTAAAATAAAGTCAAACAAAATTTTTTTTATATCCTTTAAATGTTAATTATAACATACCAAAAAAACAAAACCATTGAATTTTATTTTCCTATAAAATAAAATTCCCGAAAAAGACGTAAAAAAACGTGGAATTTACCAGACTACTACCTTAACTGCCACTGAGAGAAGTGGCAGAATGAGAGTGGCGCTAGTTGTAAAAACTACAAAATCGCAAAGGGCCGATCTATAGATGAAGTTACATTCCCCTACTCTTTAGTTTCAGTAGATATAATCTTATAATTACCGTCCCATAGACTAATAGTTGTTCAGGGTTGAATTGATTAACTGATCTATGATCCTTTTTATTATTTTACACTTTGTAAACAAAATCTGCATTAAAATTTAAATAAAATAACTTTTGCATTGTACTCTATACATAATGCTACATTTATACCAAAACATACAAATATGTATTTAGTAATATTTATACCTACAGGGAAGTTTTCAATAAGAATCTTTATTCAAAACATATTTTAATATAGCACTAGTAATTACCAATTTCATGCTAAATTAATTATAATTAAAACATAAATATATAATTAAGAAATAAAATAATAAAAAAATATTGAATAATTTATTATTTCTGCTTTGAAGCTTATGTATTATTTTATAGTGCTTTAAAATAATGTAGTTTCTGTAAGTAACAAGTATTGATTGATTTCTGATAAAATTGAAATGTAAAATGTAAATTGAAAGATGGGGTTCAAGTTCGTCCACATTACAACGAGTACCATAATAACCATAAGCAATTATTTCTTCATTGTTATTTATAAAAATAATTAACTAATATCGGTAATATTTATTCCTGAAACATGTTACAAATATTTATTTTATGAGATTTAAAAAATACGGAAAAAAATATTTCAAAATAAAGAATCCATAAACATGGTGAGGAGCATACTTATTCGAATAAAAATTATATTCATCCCATATGGATCTTGTCAAACCGCATAACAAATGGTTAAAAATTATTATACAACAATATGATTGAACCGATAAAGATGTGCGCTCCCATCTTATCATATTTATTTTTATTCAATGAACATAAAATAATACACATTGCATTAGTAAAGCTGCATAAATACATTCCATCACTATGGATGGTTGAATAAAAACTAGTAGCTTTTTCCATGGCGATATTTTTTTCTCGTTTAGAGACTGTTCGTTGAAACTTGGACAATATTCTTGTCGACGAGTTCGATTGGAACTATTACTTCTTTTTATCGTAATATCCAAGGTTAAATTTTCTCTCATCTTTAGAATATTTATTATACACGTTTGATTATCGACCATTTATTGAAAAGTTTGGTATCGCGGCTGAATGGATTCAGCATAAAAACAGGAAACGGGTCGGCAGTCGCACAATTTAATAACATGAACTGAACATTGATATGATTACTTGAATGTATAAAACAGCTATAGATCTTAATATAATATAACCAATCAATTTCATTTGATCAATTGGTATTCACATCATATTATAAGTACATCCAGCAATTTAGGTATGACTTAATAAATATTATAGAGAAACTAGTAATAGTTTTTACTCAATATCAATGGCAATGACCGATCTTACAGTTTTCTTTTCTCTGCATCAGATTCTGAATCTGTATATTTTTTCGTAGAATTGGTAATAATTTATGTTTTTCAAATATGCTTTTTTATTGTGTTATAGTTTGTGGTTTGTATAGCTCAAGCTAATATATCGCCAGATTACAATCTATTGCACGATTAAAGATCCTAAACTCTAATACAATTCTTGAATACAATCTCATTACCAAAGGATGATGATATTGTGTATTATATTTTGAATAAGAATATTTGTTTGTGTGGCTAATTTATTCATCATCAAATATGTTTGGGTAGGGAAGGTGATGGGAAGGGAATATTAGAACTACTATTGAAAATTGTATACTTTCCAGCAACAACGATATCCGTAAATCCTTGAAATTAAATATCTTGATTACATAATGTAGTTTTGACCGAATATTAATTGCATCCATTTATACTTATACATCGCTATTAGGATATTTTATGTAATTTAAATGCTTTCGTTTGTATAATTAATGAGCGTCAGAATTTTCAGGCATGGATTTATTCTGATTCCTAATTTTTCAAACTGTTTCTCAAAAATTGCAGGATTAACATTATTGAGAGAACAAACTGAAATCAAATATTGTAAATTATTTGGAAAATAAAAATTCTCATAAAATCGGAAAGTTTATAAATTGTTTAAAAATTAGGAAGCTTTTAAAATTTATTAAAGTTTTGTCAAAATAATTTGATTATGAGAAGTTTTTCAAGAAATTAGGAACTTACAAACCTCAAAAAAATATCGTATACAAAAAGACTGCAATATTTTTAAATTTAAATCGGGAAATTTGATTAAAATTCCAGAGTTTTTTGAATTTTAAACAATTTTTTTGCATTTACCAAACATAATAATAATAATAATTTTTCGAATATATCTAATCAATTCAGGACAATTTTGAGAACTGGAATTCCAAGATCTATAAAAATCGGATAATTTCATAGAGAAGTTTAATTTTAGAATGACGATAGGATAATTTTTACAAAATTAAAAAATTTGAACAACATTTTAAGATTTTCACTAAATTTTGGATTTTCAGTGAATTCGTCTGTTTATCAATTGTTACAACAACCGAAATGAAAATTCTAAATGAAAAACGCCCGTTTCAATGCCCAGATTTACTTATATTTCAATGAAAGAAGTTTTTACTTATTCCTAGCCAATAAAATATAAATAAAAATCTGTAAAAAGTTGGCTTATTGTTAGATGGTTTCGAAATCAGCTAAGTAATTCAAGCAATTCAATTAGTTTAAAAAAAATAGAATTCGTGCTCCTCTTCGGTTATTGGTTTTTAATCCCTGAACTCAGTATTTTTTATATTTCCATTTCCATCAAACATGCTTAAGTTATACATTCAACGCTTGTTAAATTATATTCTTCAAACGAAACAATGGAATATAAGCAAATCTGCGATGCAAACAAGACTTTTGATAAAGATCAAAGTAAAAATTCATAAAAAGGAACAGTATTATTTCTTTACTCTTGAGCCTGTCTTATGTATTATGAAGGACGTGTTATATTATATACTTACTGTGATTCTTTATTTTTATTTTATATAAAATCAGGACGAAGGTATATCAAGTCATTGAAAATTATACAAGAATATAGAGCTTATTAATTTTAAATAATGTTGTATGATGTATTACGAGTAGTACTAAGTACTAGGCCGTGCTTATGGGTTATTTAAAATAAAAAATCGTTAAAGTCGAAAATACATCAACCAATAAACATTTGCGGTCAATGTCAGGCTACGAATTTCGTAATATAAAATGATTGATTCAACGGAGGACGTATTACGGAGTTCTATACTGTTCTGTTCTGTTAATCAGAATAGTGTGAAATGTAATGTGAACTGATTTTTATAAGCATAAAACTCTGTACAAATATAAATAAGTCTAGACAAATTATAGTTAATCACGATTTGGCTACTGTTCAGTTAGCTATTATGTCTTTTATATTTCACTTTCATCGCTAGGATAAATTGGAGTATCGAGGAGGTTAGTTCAGAAAAACAATTTCGTTAAAGATATTCATGAGGTAATTGTAACCAGACCGTATTCCATAAAAAAGGTTTAGTTTTAAGATTTTCGTCCAGGAAGAAAGATGGCAACAAAATCTGACTTTAGAGATTCGATAATTATTATCATTATTGAATATTTAAAAAAATATATACCAAAAATATGATAATTTTGTTAAGCCCCAAAAAAGGTTTCAGAAGATGTAATATGTTTTATTAATTAATTACATTTTATTAAATTATTTAATGGTAATTTATTGTTAAATTTTTATTTGTTGTAGTCATCAAGTTAGACTTTATAAAATTTTACATAGATATTATAGATAATAAATATTATTTCACCAGCTTTCATAGATTGATCATTTATTCCTATTTCAATAGTATTTGTTTCGAGCTTCAGTAATATTTGGTCAATAATAAGAAAGTAACACAAAATTAAGGTAGCTAATCTTAAAATCATTCAACCTGATCCATCTTAATTCAACCGCGTCTCATCTCTTTCAATTTTTCTATTCCTCTAATATGCGGTATTTTATTCCCATTTATAATATAATTTATTAATAATGGTCACAAGGTTTGTTTTATTATTTCCAAATTTGGCTATAGGTATGCTGAATTTCTAATTTGGCTTACATTATTATTTAATAAAAAAAAATAAATTTTTATAACAGAATCTGGTTTATGGTCTTATATGGGATGCGATTATTTTTTTCCTCTAAAGACGCAAGGAAAGATATAACTGATATATACATATTTTGTTGACATTTCCGTGTCAAGAAATTTAATACGGATTTTAAGTGAGATTTACTGTCCCTGTATCTAAGACTGGGAAAACAGCTGGGTAGTAATAAGAAAGAGTTTAACTAACAGGAGTATCACAAAGAAACAAAAATGCGTTTTAAAAAATTCTCATGGCTGGTAATACAGTGTTAAAAGGTGACTGAATCATCCTTAAATCCGGTATATAAAAAATGTATAGTAATTGGCTAATCCCTATAATTTCAACCATTTATACCTATACGAACGTAATGCCATAGCAATTACATATCAGTTCTACAGCTAACGGGCATAGGATTATTAAGAATATCAATAGTTTTGAATCAGAATTTATTGTTTCCTTCGAGAAAGTTTATTAAAGAAATAATAGCAGGATAAATATGAATTAAATCTCGATGTTAAAAACGGTAATTAAATATTAAATCAATTGCAAGCTCACAATTATAACATTTTCAAGAGAAGAAAATGGTTTTTTGTTATGCGAACAATAATAAAAACACTTTTCCACTCGAATGGGGAACATCAGAAATGTTGTTTAAAAAGTTTTCAACTTAGTTTTTGTAGTTTTATTATTGATAAGTATTAGCAATTACAGGTGGAGTATCTCTTTCTCAACTCTTTTTTGATTCGAAGCGAGTGTTTATTTATTAACTACCATTTTGATTTACAACTACCATTTTTGAATTACAAACTACTAAACTAATCCTTAACTAACTACTACTATGTATGTGCAGTGCACTGTGCGGTTCATATGCAGTACAGACAAAACTATGAAATAATATTTAATTTTAAGAACCTCTCCCAAATGAAGGATTTTATTTATGAATCCCAATTTCGTCGACTTTTTTCAAGAATTTTTTTGTCATGGAAAAATTTATTTTAGTATTTCTTTCTTTTTATATATGAAAGAGGTGATTTTAAAGTGCTACAGAAAATAATTTTTTTATAGAAAATCTCGCTGGGATGGCTGCCTGAAGATACCACTACTTGAATGTGGCTAACACGATAACTCAATTCTCTGAAAAAAATTCTGAGGTCATTGTAGGAAGCCCTTAAATTAGGGGCTGCCCAACGTCTAGCACTAAGACCATTTTTTCACCCATATGAAAAAAAGATTAACATCGAATTTGCATTACCGAAAACAGATTATAAAAATAGGTCGCTAAAACAATTTTAGAATATTGAGAACAATAGAACATCAAAATATTATTTAATAACCCTGTGATACCTGCATACCAGACCACTTTCATGCACCTCGACTCAATGCTTTAAATCAAAATTTGTAAAATAGGAGTTAAGAATAATATTCTTCAAATATCTTATAAGTTATATATTATTGGATTTATTTGATAGTTTAAATAATTAGAATAGAATAAAATAACAATATAGACCTAAGTCAATTGAACCCTTCAATCAACTGCCTAATAAAATATTCTTTAACGCAATTTGAAATATTTTCTCAAGCTTATTTTGAAAGTGATTAACTGTAAATCATTACTGGGTAAGCTAAATCTTCATCTATGAATATTGCTTAACCGTTCCGTAACTACAACTCTCTGGTAGCTAACAGAGTTCCAGAGGTTTAACCTGTTTTATTGGTAAACGTATGTGTTGTGTTGGGCTGCCTGATTATTAAAAAAAATTATATGAACGTCACGTACGAGATTTGTTATTTCTCCAACAATATCATTGATTTTTTGTACTTTTCAATCAATTAGCTACTTATAAATCAATATATAAATAACAATGTACATTGTACAAGTTGCCAGCCATCCTTACTGTTTTCTTTGCGTGCTGTATATAATATTTTCTTTAAATTTTTTATATTATAACATTTCTTTTCACTTTGTATGGTTAAGTTGCTGGATGACGGTTGTTAACTACCAGTCGCCTAATGGTACTCACAAGGAACACTTACTTTACTTATTACGAGATATGGTATATTAGATTAAAATTAATTGAATTATTTCTTGATTTCATGCATGAGCATGACCTATTGAAACAAATTCTCATCTAGCTGTTTTGCTAGGTATACTGGTGATTTTTGTTTATTTCCATGTTCCGTGTCCTGAAATGTCACAATATCAAATCCTTTTATATCCTGACAATTTCTGAATATTAACGCTTCCCGGCAATAAAGGGTTAAAATATATTAATATGAATATAAGAAAACATAATTTTCTGTATAAATAGGAATATATTAAGCTTTCTTATATTACATACTTCATTTCAGCTCTTGGGTACAATCTAAGGTATGTATTTTATTCATTATAGCTTCAAGTTCTATGAATGTATGAGATCTTTTTTCGTTACTTTCATGTTGCAATAGAACAGTATTAAAACTATTGTAGAAGTAGTAAAGTATCTCGTGTAACTATTCGTATCAAGGAACTATACAAATAAGTACTTCTCATTATAATTGTGGTTTAGAAATGGGATAAGAGCTGTATATTTCATTACCTATAAATTAAATATGATATTGGACGGTCTTTCAACCAACATGTCATTTAATGTTCAATTGTGCGTTTCGCGTTTTGGATCAAGGCAAAAAATGTAATAATAGAAATATACGGATTTTGTTGGTTAGAGAAGATTTTAGATGAATTCAATTATGGTATATTGCAATTTATTATATACATTTCACGTTCAACATGTCATTCCATCAATAGATAATTTACCGTAAAGGTACATTTTTCTACGTCTGAATATTGCTTTAATATTATTTCCATTATACAACAATTTAATTATGATCACACATTTTATCTACGGAATTATTCAAGATTTATACTTTCGTTGTCTGACCATGTTTTTGAACACATTCTCATTTTTGCTTTTAACTATTCAATGCCAATATTTCCTAAAAATAGACTGCAATCATTTTATATCACTAGTTTTAGCTATCCTAAATATGTATACCATTAGTTGGTTTCTGGTTGTATAAGGTATTTGGTTGATTTGTTGGTATAGTTCTGAAAATGTTAGGAAAATGTTTATAGAACCCAAAAGTTTCATTTCGATCAAAAATTTTTAAAAGAATCGATAAAGCTCAAGTTCAGAAACTTTCTTGAAAATTAGAAAATTCGTCATAAATTCAGAACTTTCCGATTTTCATAATTTTCCGATTTTCAGTGAGACTTTTAATGACATCAAATTATCATATTCTACCAAATGTTTATAATTGAATAATCATTACCAATAAATGAATTATTTGAAATTTTCCAAATTATTCTGATTATGTAACAAAAATACTAGAAAAATTCAAATTCCCCAAGAAAAAGGCAAGGAATAATACAGTTTGCGTTCGACAACACAATATCAATTGTGTCTCACGATCTATTAAAACATTTTATTCAGTTAAGTTGCGAGTCCTATAGTTAATAAATGATCCCTTAATTATTGGATTATTATTAATGCAGTAAAAAGAGTTATCTCAAACTCCAAGTTTCTCGTGTTTAAAAGGCTTTCGGATTGAGCTGTAGACGAATTTTGACCTACATAATACTTCTCCAATATAATATAACAATTAACAAATTTTAATAATTTTTCTTTTCTTGATAGATCTTCTGTCATCATCCGATCGTTTTACGGACGGAAATGTTACATCTTTTTCGAGACTTCTTTTCGATGTTGCCAGAGACCAAGTAGTTGTAGGCGCTAGGTAAGTAATCGTTATTATTTATTAACGAATTTTCTTCCTATTAAAATTGTCTAGCGGAAGATTGATTTAATATTCGTCTCATTTAATTATTATAAGAATTTTATTAAACTATCTAATCAAGATGTCATCTTTTGCATCCATCTCCTCGAAAGTATTATCTTTTTAGTCCCAAATATTTAAATTATTCTCTTAAGTGTATGTATGTGTTGTACATTCACTAGAATTATTTCCTGTATAAGCTATCTATACTAGAGTAGATAAAAAAATTAAAAAATTAAATTAACATTTTAATTTTAAAATCTAGTTCAGACATATCAGTGGTATTCTTGTAGTATGGAATTTTAATTGAATTGTCGCCAGTTGGAAAGTGTTGAAAAAATAATAAATATAAGATCTGGATTGACGCAGAGTGTATTACATTTATTAAATAAAATATACAAAATATTATAAAGTTGATTTCTTATATGACATTTTATTATCTTTACTCTTATTTCTTCATAATTATAATTTATTTAAAAACCTATTGATAAATTATATCAACATCTCTTTTCGATATAAAATAATTAAATAATTTAATTTAATCTCGAAATGAATAAATATATATATTTATGTATTATAATATATTTATTTATATTAATATGTAGAAAATAAAATAGTAAACAATTAAATAAATTACAAAAATAAATTAAAATAATAGGATAATATTAATGCGATTGATATCGATATAATTAATTTGTTCAACTATTAAGTATACTGTCCTGTAATACGTCAAGATATATTTAATATATCTATTCATATTTAATTATTTACTATGCATATATCATTATGTATATGATATCATGGACTTGGGCTTTTATACTTCTTTTTGCTTTTTAACAAAATCATCAACCGATAAAAATTCCACAAAACATAAATTTCCTCAGAGATAAAATAATTTTTGCATTTTACCACGATGTCTATTAACATATGTATTTTAAATGTATAAAATGTATGTTAGAGGTAGGTATGTATATTTTCTATGGCTATAGGAAAGTATTATCTTAGACTTAGAGTTTTAATTTAACCGTATCATTAAAATCCATCGGCCATACACATATATTTTAAATAGATTTATTCATTTTATTTTGATTAAAAACTGTATTATTTTGTTTGTTTTATAATCTTACAATTCATTTTATAGAAAAGGAAATGCAGAGAGTTTTCATCAGAGGTTACGTTATTTAGAACAACTATCGATTACAGGCATTTTATGTGGTTTGAAATTATTAACTACGGTCTAGTAAAATATTTTCCCTTGAAATCGATAATTTTTTGAAAATTTGGTTTTAAATAAATATCCTAGTATACCCTAAGAACTTCCACTATATGTCACCGGTGTTCATTCGACGATACACTAGCGGTTTGTCTTTACTTACTTCAATAAGTCCCTTTCGATTCGTGTCCTTCCAGCCAGATGGAATCTATCTCACGGACCCCAATTCATAAATCGGGTAACTCATAATCGGGTATTTCGACTCCAGCGTTAGTTTTTTGAATTAACAGTTTGTAATATTCTGTCCCAGCACGAATTTATAAAAGGACGGTCAACCTCTACTAACTTCAATTCACCAAGTGAAGTCACTTTAAGTGTTATTGAAACCGGATGCTTTTGCCTCTTTTTGTAAGGCTTTTGACAGAGGTCATCACAGGACTTTAGTTCAGACATTACGCATTGTAGGCCGGTATTCATCTTTTCTGGATTGAATTAATCGTTTGTTATCAAGAATTGTGTTATTGTTAAATTTTATCGAAAATGTCAAACGTTCTTTCGTGTTCGGTTCAACTCGTTCGAACGTTAATCTTATTCAGGATCACTAATATCGCGGGTTTGATGCTTTATTCGATGAAAAGCTAACATTTACAAATCATTTTGACTACGTAATTCCCAAGTCACAAATCATTATGACTATGTAGTTTCCAAGTCATTTTTAGTCTTCGGATGTTTCAACAGCTCATCAAAGCTGAAGACAACCGAATTATTTTATAAACTATTCGTATATTAATTGTAAAATATAGTAGACCAGAATGATAATATTAAGTTTTCATACCATATTTTTGAATAGAAAAAAATAATCTCTAGATAATTCAGAATTTGATACAGAATTTGTATAATTAGTTGAACTAAGTCAAGTTAAAAGTAAGAGGTTGAATGAGTTAAATCCATTTTATTATAGAGCAATACATTTTTATATCTTTTTAATAGTTTACAATTATTTAGGATTGATAATAAATATCTAATATTAATCCATATTTAATATAATTGCTATTTTATTATTTCTTTAAATTAATCTAAAACTCTTAATCCTAAAATATCATACTGATAACCTTTAACGAAAACCACCTATAATGCCTAAACAAAAAATATATACGAAATGCCCCATTATACAGTGATGGAAAGCCTGCCAGCATATCTGCCTACACTTCTAATATCATTTCGTTACAAAATTATAGTTATGTGAAAAAATAAATTTCAAATTGATATTAAAATGTAAAGCTTGTTTTTGAGAGAGTCAAACTTGAGCGCACGCCAATAAGATTGTGTAGGATTAGTGAATCTATATTTTAAAAATTTACATCAAATGCCTAAGATGCTGTTCAACAATATATTTTTATTACATTTATCATTACAAATTTGTATAGGTTACATCGTAATGGTATAATTTTTTAACAAATAAATTAAATATTTTATCTTTCAAATGCATTAAGACTTCATTCGTTAATGCAATTATTTTATAATATAGTATCCAATAATATAGTATTAGGATTGCATTGCAGAAATAATTTTAATTGTTAAATTTTATTGAATTCAAACTAAAATTTCACATAGCATTAAATCTTTGAAAATTAGTTTTACTATTAGGATTAGGATTATATTGCAGAAATGATTTTAATTGTTCGATTTTATTGAAATCGAACTAAATTTTTACATAATATTAAAACTATTAAAATTAGTTTTATTCTTTTAGTTATTTGTTGTAGGTATAATATACATATATCGGTTAAAACCTAATCTAGGTTAAATCCATTTTATTATCATCATCTTTGCGCTATTAACAAGAACTGTTTTAACTAACATTTTAATAGCAGTATATGATATATGATTTTTGAAATGATATGAGATATTTATTTCAAAAATATAAATAATGTATTATTTACAATCAATGTAATGGCTTTAATATATTTATGCATATTTTTAAGAAGCTATTATGGGTACCAGTATATTTCAACATTTTTCTGAAACTTAATATCTAGTTGTTTTTCTTATTTTCCCTTATCATTCACATTTACAGTTTCAGCAAAACTGAGTGAACAGGCCAACTCATTTATACACTTATGAGGAGGGCACATTCCAATTGAATTTATTCAATTTTTTAAATTGTACATGAAGTTTAGAGCACAAATATAAATCTCCCAAAGTAGTTCAATGCACTATTCTAAAATTCTTGAAAATATCGACTTTGAAATTTTCCGAGAGTAGCTATCAGTTGATCGCTGGTTAAATTCTCGCTTCGGTAACTTTTCTTTTGCGTCAATTAAATATAGAACCTATTAAATATATGCGAATTAACACATATCTAATTATCATTTTTAAAGTAAAATTCACGTGTTATTAATTACTAATTAATTACCTATCGCTCGGAAAATTTCAGTTTCTAATGCAATCTTTGACTTAATAATAAAGGTTGCTACTCTTAGTAAAATTTAGTAAAAAAGTAAGTAAGTAAGTAACATAGTAAAAAAGCTAAGGAAAATTTAATACTCTTGCAAAGAAGATGTTGAAGATTCTCCTTTTGTTGTAAAGTTTCGAGATAAAAGGAGCAATCCCTTTAGAATTTTCCAAAAATCGTCTTTTATTTTTTCACATCTTTTGAAAGCATAATATATATTGTATATTGAGAATATACTGGAAAAAGGATGAATCGAAATGTTAAATATTTACGGAGTTATCGCATAGTCAAGAGCACAGCCACCGTATACCGTGAACTGAACTAACTATTGAATCTTTAAACGCGATTGTTTCGAAACTATGTTTTCAAAAACTGCTGCAGCTGTAGCTCAGAAACTTATTGATCGATCTGGCTGAAATTTTGAGAGGTTTCTGTCTATAATATCATCGGAAGGATGTACCTCAAATTTTAAAAATTTCGTGTAAATAAACTACTTTTTTTAGATAAAAATTGTTGAGAAAATATAGTCGAAAATTTGAACAGTTTTTCAGAACAATTTTTCAGGAGAGCTATTTCAAGTTTTATAAATTTATTCTGATACATGTACTTACGTAGATATACATTTCAGAATTCCATGGTGTTGATAACTCCATTTCGTCTTAAGCAGTTAATGCTTGTTATCACAGATATGCTAATTAACACATCGCTCGGAAAATTCCAGTTTCCATTGCAAATATACTTACATTTTTGATTAAAAATCTATAATAATAAAGATTACGATTTAAATTTTGGTATCGAAAATGATAAAACGTCGAATAGGCAACTGAATACTCTTTCGCAAAGAAGATGTTGATTTCATAAATTTCACTAAATAATTTCTTTAAACTGTGCGTTTCAAATGTTCATTTGAATGAAATGTTCGTACAAATATTGAGATAAAAAATAAATAATCATTCAAAACGGAAATAGAATTGGTTCTTGATGTCTTTGCGTGGATAATTCGAAACAGTTTTAAGTAGTTTGAGGATCTGTAACTACTCTACGAGGTTATTAAACATGAAACTGAGTTATTTTAAATCGTTAACATATAAAAATTATTTTAAAATTATACAAATTAATTCGATAATAAATCCTTTTCTTAACATTTGTGTATAATTTTAAACGTTATCCTGTACCTTGTAAATGGAAATCTATTATGATCTTATTCAGGTAATTGGAAGGATAAATTATGTATTCATTTTTCTCATTAGATGTAATAAATAATCTCAAAAAATGCGGTTCAGTCTATTAAACTATCGGCATAAAATAGAAATTACAATCAATAGGTACAGTTGAAATAGGCAATTACATTTACAACTACTTAAACTTTATAAATAATTGAAATATTTATGTATCTTTAATGTTACACCTTAGCAAAATAAGATTAATTTGTAAAAATTTTTGACGCCGCTTTTGATATAGAAATATAGAAGTATGATGAAATATCATTTACATGGTATGTCAAATAATTAAAATAATTATATATATT
>JANTOP010009672.1:0-32430 GCA_027564815.1 Symmerus nobilis
AATACATAAAAAAAGATATTTTCCCAACCTCCACCTCAACAATTG
This sequence comes from Symmerus nobilis, assembly GCA_027564815.1. Classification (NCBI taxonomy): domain Eukaryota; kingdom Metazoa; phylum Arthropoda; class Insecta; order Diptera; family Mycetophilidae; genus Symmerus; species Symmerus nobilis. The sequence continues at coordinate 46 of JANTOP010009672.1, forward strand.
CATATATAATTGTTAATTATGAAACTTTGAACTTCCATATCTCAAAACTTGATATTTTCATTCTACAGTTTCAAAATGCTATAACTTAGCCAATTTTTGGAATTTTCTGGTAATAGAGGTGTCCTTTTATTGAGAATAATGTGTAATTTTAGGAAATGCAAAAAAAAATGATTTACGTTCTAGGAAGATAAGGTCCCATTTCCTATGGAACATCACATATTAATCCGAAAATTTCGTTAAGAAGATATAAATATTTTTTAAAATTCTAAAATAAAATTTGAAATTTACGAAAGTAGAACAATTTCAGGAAAATTTCAAAACTTCATTCAAATTTTGAAAAATTCGTAAAATTGGAAAATTTGAAAAAAAAATTGAAATCTTCATTTGGAAATTTTATGGCAATCAAAAGATTTAATGAATTGAGAAAAGTTGAAAAAGTCGACAAATTTTACAAAATTTTTGGAATTTTACAATTTTTTGACAAAATACATTAATTTCATGCCATTTACTAAATTTTATTTTAGAATAAAAGAGAATTTAGAAACAACAAATCAAAAATGAATCATGAAAATTGTAATTTAAGAATACAATTTCGAAAAAAAAGTCAATAAATTATAAAATTTGAAAGAGAATAGATTCTTAAAAATCAGAAAAAGTCAAAAATTTACTGAAAGTTAGAAAATATGTTAATTTGGAATAAAAATAATATAAAAATTTCAATAAAATCAGAGAATTGAAAAAATTTGCAAAAAAAATGTTTAGTTAAGGGCAGAGGACCATTTTTTTGGCATTTTTTTATGAGTTTTCACGAATTTTTCGTGCTCAAACAGTAAGACCTATTAAAAAGTTCTTTTGGGTATCATTTTTATTGATAGTTTCTAAGTTTTTAAAAAATGTTATAAGACATTTCGTTGCATCGTACTCGCTTGGCGTGCTAGACGGCAGGAGCCTATATTTAACTGTTGGCCACGATTCATTCCGATTGACTAATCTGAAAAAAATAAACAAGATATATTCGAGTATTCGAGTTTTTGAAAAAATTAAATATAACAAAATGGCGCCATAAAAACGGATTTTTCTTTTTATTCAAGGTTTTCAGTCTTCTGTAAATTCTACAGGTCGTAATTTTTTATGTATCCTATTTTCCTTAATTCAAGTTATAAGTTAATATATTCTGAACAAGCTCGCGAAAATTTTAGGTGAATCGATCCAGTGAATCTTTAGAGATCGTGGCCACCGGGTTGAAATACAGCCTCGTGCGGTATAGCTCGCAAAGCGGATACGACGCAACGAAACGTCTTATAAAAATTTGTATAAACAAAAAAACTATCAATAAAAATGATATGTAAAAGAACTTCTCAATAGGCCTCACTGTTTGGGCATGAAAAATTCATGAAAACTCATAAAAAGTGCCACCAAAAAATGGACCTCTGCCCTTAAGTCAAAATGTTATGCGAAAAAATGAATATTTTATTAACTATTGACAATTTTACAAAATACGAATATTTAGAGGTAAGCCTCTGTATTCCTATTTTTCTTTCTAAAGGAGTGGTAGTTGCTAGTACATTAGGTGCCTGAAGCTTCATTAATTATTATTACTTCGTTTCTTTCTAGATATAAAAGCTCTAGCTCTTTGTAACTTATCTCCATCGGGTAGTTTCCATATAAATAAATTATTTTGTATGCAACACAGTTTTTATGGTGCAATTATTGAGGAAAATGCATGTGTGCAATAGACTTTGACCCTGATATTTACTCAACGATACTCTTTTCTGAGTATCTAAAATATGAGATGATTCTAGAAATAAAAATTCATTCAATATTCCCAAATATTACAAATCAAATGATGATTTTCGGACAGAAAAGTTCAAGACAACTTTCAAAGAAATTCTCGAAATATTTTTCCCAAACGTTCCTGAATTTTTTTCTACTCTTCCCTGATAGTCAGGATATACTCACAAAGAGATCCGAATAGTTGTGATATTTCGAATTCATTAATAATGAGTCTCATTAAAGTTATGTCTGGAGAAAAACATAAATTTCCGGGAATTTCTCTTGGGGAATGAAAAATATGAATAGGCAGAAATGAACTTAAGGATACAGTAAAGAAATTGTAGAACAAAATTGTGCATAAAATTAACCCCCTGATTTTAGGGTGGTCGATCCAGGGTACACTGTGAAAAACGGTTGTAATTTTCCGGAAAATTTTAAGATTTACAATTTTCAAATAAATTCGAATAGGGCATAATTTAGGTGATCTAACAACCTAACAACTCTCATTTCTAAAATATTATTAAAAATGAACTTGGAAAAAATTTATTAAATGTGATTAATTATTATCGTTCTCTTTTCCGGAGAATTTTATTCGGGAATTGAAATATATGATTATGAGATATGAAATCAATCTAAGGGTCCATTGAGGAAATTGTGATTCAAACTTTTTCAAGGAAACAACCGGCTGGTCATATGATCTAGATACTAGATACTTCAATAAATATTAATTGAAAATTTTACTTATTATATGAATATCGTCCGGTTGGATATTTCTAGGAAATTTCTATTATTCTATTTAACAAAAATTATTAAAGAATCGTCTTGATACATTTTTAGAATACATTTTTTTCGTTCGGAGTAAAAATTTCCGAAAAATCCTATCAAATGTTAAGATGTTAAATTACTTTTCATTCACATACCCATCAGTAAAGAAAGAAATGAATAAAATTGTCCCAGAAAATCTATTTTAAGGAAATTGGTTACTAAGTCTTCCACGAATCCTTGTAATGTTCTTTGTTAAAGCGCTAAAGAATAGTTTGGGATTTAGATACAGTTTGTCTAACTATAACTGTAGCCTACAATTCATCCAACACTACTCTCTAGGGTAATTGTAATCAACGAGACTTTAATTGATTTTAACGGATAGAAAATATACAATATAAATAAACGTAAAGAATTCGAACTTAGAGCTTTCATTGAGCTTTTTAAGGTAGATAAGCTTTCTGGAATAAATTTCATATTTCATTTAAATTTAATGAACGGGGTAAAAATAAGTTTTGAAATTATATAAAATAAAATTGTTATTTTAAGCTTTCAATGAGCTTTCGGAATTACTTAAGTTGTTTTACAGGAAAATTTGAAATTTCGTTAAACGACCATTATCTGGATAGAAAATAGATGTTAAGAAGTGAAAAATTAAGTTCCAGACTCAAGTCAATCTTTAAGCTTTTAATAGTTTAACAGTTTGGATAAGCTTCCTGAAAAAAATTCTCTATTTCATTTAAACTTAATAAATCAGATAAAAATTAGATTCTACTTAACTTATTGGAAAAATAGTTAAATTTCGAAGCTTGTAAGTTTAGCTTCGTTTCTAACTTATATTTCATTATTTTAATCAGAGTTGGAGATGGGGATACATATTTAGAGCAAGCAATCGAAAAAAAATAAGTAGGTAAGTGAAAAGGTTCAAGGAAGGGTTCAGTCAGAGGACCTCTTTAATTACGGTGAGTATATTTTTTATTTATTTTTAGTAGAGTTAACTTGTATATATGTATGTATTACATCGAAGCTCATTTAAATTTAATTAAAAAGCTTTTCGTTTTATTTTATTTTATTTACTTGACAGATTCGGATTTTCAATCAAAAATTCAAGAAACTTGATTGATCTTTCTAGGATTTTTTAATATAAAAATCGAATCAAGCCAAATTTTTCTAATTAATTATCGGATAGACTTTGCTAAATATATAATTTGAAAAAATCTATCGTTTTCAATGTTTTATGGTAAGAAAAATCGACTTCAATCAACCATCAATTTTAAAGATTTTCTCTGGCAGTTTTGCCGTAAATTAAAATTTCTGCGAAAATTCGTTACGGAATCGAGAAATCTAATTATGCAAAATGAAACCTGAAGGTACAATGAGAAGATTTTAAAGCAATTTTTTTTTAAAGGTTATATCAAGAAAACGGTTACTGTTCAGGGAAATGCTTATAATTTCCCGGAAAATTTAGATTTTAAATTTTGAAGAATTAAATTAAATAGGGGATAACTAGAGGGATCTATCAACACCATAAATTGATAGGGTCATCTCCCAACATTAGTATTTTAAAATTCCGATTTGAATACAATAATTCCGATCGATTTTTCTTGGAAATTTCTAAGATCTTAATAATAAATAAATATAAATAAATTATTTTTAATTAATTTTCGAGAAAATTATTAAATAAATTTTTGAAAAAATCCCTGAAAAAGTTTTTAAATTTAAGTTTTTTATTTTTATTTTCCTTTTTTTTGGCCAGAAAAATCGAGTCCAACCTTCGATTTTTATAGAATTTTTCTGACAATTGCGTATATTCGGAAAATCTGATTATGCGAAATTATACTGCGAAACCTTAGGGTAAAGTAAAGAAACTCTGAAACCAAGTTTTTTAGGTAATCAACCACCCTCATTTTGTAAAGGGTCGATGTATATTGAATAATTTTTTGGATCGTTTAAAATAATGATTTCAGAGAGTAATAAGCAAACAGTTATGCTTAACAGAATTGCCCAATTATATTAGTATCTTTAAATAATTTATCAATAAATTTTAGAAAATTATAATAAGGAATGTTTACTAAGGATATGTGAAAAGCTTTCAGAAAAGGCTATTTCATTCTTCTGTTTGTTCTTAAATTAGCCAAATACTATACAGGCTCTTTTAAATCTCTGATAATTAAATATATAATTAATCCTGATCATATGAGGGCTATTTAGATAGAAACTAAATGTTTCTAACTGACTAATAACAAAATGAATTAAGAAATGTCAGAGCTTTTATTTTATTTAATATTTCTTAAAAGGAAATATGCTTTTCTTATACATTTTACGAAACAGTTTTCTGCTTATCTTTGATCCTGATGGACTCTATCTATCCCAAGAAAAGGTATCCATCTAATATTAGTGACCGTTTTCCTTAAGATTCAGCTAATTTTATGACAATTTGGAAATTTTCACTACTTAAATCGAATAGATTCAAGAAAATAGGCCAGTTTCAAAAAAATCGTGGACATTGAAAAATTACTGAGGATTTGAATCAGATAATTTTGGGGATTTCACGATCTTTTTAAATTCTTTTCTTAATAATATTAAATTTATTTTAATAATAATAATTTATTTATTTTAATAATATATTTTTATAATCAATTTTTAATTTCCATGCCATTTCTCAGTTTACGTCGAGTTTATCAGCGTCAGCAATGGACATCGATAAGCAATTGGGAATGAGAGGTTAATGGGCCGGCCCGCCTCCAACAGAAATGCCAGAATCTCTTAAAAAGAAGATTAGAATCGTTTATTTATCCGGATTTAACCGGAAACAATTCAATTCCTATTAAACGCATTATAGAATTCAAATTATTTGTTTGGTTTTTTTTTACCCGAAATTTCAGGTCTCTTTTTCCATCGTGACATTTAATCGGGATTTCTCGACAATTTTCATCGAACAAAAAAAATGGAAAGTTGCAGAAAGTTTGTGATATAGCTGAGGAAAGATACAAAAATATCAAGACTGAACTTTCCCGACTTTTTTTTTAGCCATTTAAAACCTGTTATCTATCCAGAAAACAATCCTTTAACGAAATGTCAAAATTTCCGAGAAAACTTCAAAAATCTCGAAAGCTCATTGAAAGCTTAAAATTAGATTTCATTTTATTTAATCTGGAATCTAATTCTTATCCATTTAAATGAAATATAGAATTTTTCAGAAAGCTTATCGATACTATTAAAAGCTCAAAGAAAGCTTTAAGTTCCGTAGTAAAAATTTTTATAATCTATTTTCTATTTAGATAACGATCCTTCAATGAAATTTGGCATTTTCGCAAAGGGAAACCTCAGAAGTTTCGAAAGCTTATTGAAAGATTGAAATTAAAATTACATTTTTTAAAAATCGGGAATAAATTTTTATCCATTTTCTTAAAATTCAAATAAATTATGAAGTTTTCGCATGAAACCTTCCCCAACCCATTTTAAACTCAACGAAAGTTTTAAAGCTCTGAACCTAATTTTCTACGTTTTAAAATCTATTTTCTATCCAGATAACGGTTATTTAACAAAATTTTAATTTTTCCATAAAAAACCTTGAAAAGTCTAGAAAGCTCTTTGAAAGCTTAAAATTATAAGTTCATTTCATATAATTCGGAATCATATTTTTATTCGATTCATTAATTTTGAAATTTTTCGCAAAAGCTTTCCCAAACCATTACAAGCTCAACGAAAGCTTTAAATTCCGAGCATAAGTTTCTACATTTAAGAATAAATTTTCTATATAGATAACGATCCTTTAATGAAACTCCACATTTTCGGAAAAGAAACTTCAAAAGTCTCGAAAGCTTAAAAATCAAGCTCTATCCGTAAGGATAAATTTTAGAAACTGTTTTTCGATTTTCGATCAAAGTTTGTCATAGAATCCGATATTCTATATCGGAAAAGCATTTGTAGTAGGATTGATAGAAGTATTCAAACCCTGAGTTTAATTAATATTTACAATAAATAAAAGAAAAGCTCATTTCTGAAACTTTCTTTTAAAAGATGAATTGTATCCTCTTCATTATATTTTATTATACTAATTAAAGCTTAATTTAACAATGTCCACAATGGGATTGAATATTAAATCTTTGACTTCAATCCATAGCCTGAATATTTAACATTAAAAATATATGCAAACAAATTTGATGTGCTTTTATACGTGTTTTTCTACACTTTTCCTCCGGCCGAATATCCCGAATATAGTAATGCCTTTGACCCAATTCCGTATTTATACTCATTTAAATTGTTGGAAGAACATCCCCGTTAATTTTAGTGCTTAAAATAAAGCCATTTTATAGTAGACCGGGGGGTTGTATATATAAGGGGGTATGTATGTCTACTGTAAAAATAATATCAATGCAAATTATGCAAATGATTTTCAAACATTGTTACCCGCTTTTTTTATTTTTTTTTTTATTTCGAACCAACTTTCTGTCCCACTTTGAAAGATATTCGTTGTCGGGCCCACCCTCTGCGCCATTTACATTTTCTTTGGGTTGAGATAGGTTGGAACTGGATAGATACATCGTGATGTTATATCTCACAAAATGCGTGGTTTTTAAGTAAAAAAAAGGGAAAATAATATAAAAAAAATAAAAAGAGAGAATTTTATATATTGGCAATGATTATTTGGTGGCTTGCCGATTATATTAGACGGTTAAGTGGGTGGATTTCGTTGATAATGATATCGTTTAATGGTAGGTTCAGGTTTGAGGGTTGTTGATACCAGGGGGTTTTTTTCTCCTACTAGAAGTTAGAGTAAACGGGTAACAAACATCAAATAAAATTCAATATTACCCTCATATACGAACCGGTTTACGGTTGAGTAGAGCCTTGATTTGTTTGTTTCATACGATTTTTTATTTCTTGGGGTTTTTTATCTAAGGGTTGGGTTGATTTTTTATTTTGGTAGGAAATATGTCCCTTTTCTTGTAAATAACACTAAAAGAAAACATGCTTTGTACTATCTGTTTTATTTCTGTATTATAGGGTGAATGTATAAGGGTTTGATGGTTTTAATACAATTTTCTCCACTAACATTGCGTGTCAGTTGTATAAAGTCACCCCCCCCCCCCTGAATCTCTGGGAATGATAAAACAAATAAACTACAATATTACTACCCCATTATGATGGTATAATTTTAAGCTTTAATACACACATCGGTTCTAATATAATATGAGCTTTTCAGTCTATTAAATTGTCTTCATTCCTTCCATCACTCCATACAATAACCCATTGCGTGTGATTCTTAATTCAAATCCACCCCTTACCATCCTTATACCGAAATACCGGAATGGCGAGAGGAAAAAAAACGGAAAATAGGGAAAATTATACTTTGGCAAAGAAAATTGCTATTTTCTTTCGGAAATATTTATTCGTTTTAATGAATATTTAATGGGTTTTTTGTCGACAGAAGGTGTCGAGTATAAAAGTGGGAATTGGAATGATTGATATTCGCGCGAGCTTTAATCAGGAACCAAAAAAAAAAGAAAAGCAGCAGTAAATGGAAAAAGGTTTCCTATTTTCCTACGTTAAGATTGTTTATCTTTTTTTTTCATTTATATTCTTCGGGTGTTTGGGTAGACATTGTGTCTAGTGACCTTTTTAACGGGTCAACAAATTTTATTTAATTCGCCACCGAATATAACAAAAAGGTGGTACGCGTCGAGTCAATGTCATATTTTTGCTGAAAATTATTTCTAATCTTGATGGGAACTTTGTTTATAATTAAGATGTTTATTTTTAAATGGGTTTACAGTCAATACTAAATATCGGAACATTATTAACGTTAAACGAGCTTTTTGCCGTTACATAATCTGAGCTTTTAATTGAATTATATTCAATTTTATCCCATTTATATTAATTTAACAATCTATAACTATCACATTGTATTTGAGCTTTTATTATTTTTTTTTGAGCTTTTATTACTTATTTTGAGCTTTTTAAATTAAAGCTTAATAATGGAAATAAATAAATTCTTGATTTAATAATTTTACTTTGTATTCATTCACATTGAACTTAGATTGAGCTTTTCCGAATATATTGCTAAGCTTTCAAGTTTAAAGATTTCAAATGATTTGATCAAATCATACTGAATAGCTGCTCTAAAAGCTATCTGCATTATATTTAATAGCCGTCATTCTAATTGGAGCTTTCGAATTAAACTAATGAGCTTTTAATATTTGATGTAAGAAATAGATTACCAGTAGTCTCGGAATCTTTTTCCGAGTCCTAAAAATAATAAATGGCAGAGCTTTTATGAATTAATGATCGTACATAGATTAATGACTGTATTGACAACAAACACGGTAGATAACTAAACATGTTTGTTTTGAATGGAATTGTGTACAAAAAATAGAAGAGTTAAAGAGAAACCTTTGACCCGATTCGGTTACATAAAATCCTTATCAATTTTAACTGAAAAATAGTTGGGATTCGTCCGTTCGTTATCAGTTAAAATATTCATAAATAAACATTAAATTAAAAATAAAATTTCATTTCAATATTCTTTCGTCATGATGCATTTTATCACAAAAAAACATTGATTTACATTACAATGATGTAACACTCCTTAATTTCAATGCAATTGCTGCAACTAAACCGGCCCCTTTCCCACTCCCATCTTCAGCTAACATTAAGCTGAACCTCTTTCCCGGTATCAATCCACTAATTTGTCGTTCCAACCAACCTTTCATCCTTGGATGTAATTTATATAATGAACCGTCAATAGCGACCACAATTTCATTAAGCTCATCGTCCGGATCTAAACCGGCAGGGGTTTGCATCCGATTCAATAGTACGGCTGTATTGATTGATACTAATTTAGCGGCCCGATACGATACTAGTGCTGCCACATATTGAATTATTTTAATGTCGTCTCTCGTGAAACCGATTTTATCTTTGTAACCGAAGCCGGAAAGAATCCTTTCGGTTAGTTTCGTTGATTCTCCTATGCTGTCCCTGATTAATTTAAAAGTTAATTAGATATTTATTTCGGAAACTAAGACATTACATACTCTTCAATTTGTGACACCATATTCGTTTCAAAAGCCCAAGGTTCCGGGAATAGGGTGGCCGGTGCGTCAATAAATAATAACTTCTGGTCCCGTAAATCTTTCAGCACAACCCGTACAATTTCACCTAAATATTTACCGGCTATGTACTTTTCGAAACTGAAAGTAAACGTAGAGCTTGTGAAAATATAGTGAAAGCTTTAAGCTTAATAAAAAGCTTTCTTTCATAAAAAATATATTCGTAATAAGACGATTTATTAATAATCAAAATCAGAGATAATTTTAAGAAAAAGCTTATGAAAGCTTTCAGATATTTTTAGTTATTTTGGTGAGACTTACGTAAAGGAATTAACTAACAATGATCCATTATCAACCTCAATATCGTATGGGGTCCTTATGAAGTCTAAAACGCCATTATCACCAAAAGCTCCCCATTCAACATCAATTATAACATTTTGTTCTCCATGTCGATCTGTTTCCCAATGCTGAACGCGATCAGCTCGTTCCATATAACAAGCATTACTTCCCGTTCCTATAACAATACCGATACGTGTTCGGTTATCTAAATGAGCACCTTGCATCTGTAAGACAAAACTTAATTAATTTTGAATAAAAAAAAGTAGATGTCACCGCTGTCATTTAATACCAATGTCCCCGTTGTATCATTCAATATAGCAACGACATTAATATGATTGTGTCCGCAACGTTGTAACGATTCATTTAACAATTGGACAACGTCTTGTCCCACAACCGACGGACAATTAAACGATTTCGTCCACGTCACCAACGACGCTGATTGTAAGCTATGTTGTCGCATCGGAAATGAGAATGTGAAACCCAACGGTATTGTAATTTGTTCTAAATTCTCTTGGACAATAAACTCTACCAGACATTTTGCTAGAAAATCAAACAATTCCTCACCGCATCCAATCCGTAAATTATCCGGAATGTGATAGGGTTTCACATGCTCACGGATCACGTTACCTTCGTTCAGTTCGAGCAGGATGACACGGAAATTCGTTCCGCCCAAATCGAGGGCTAGGAAAATTCCCTGTTCGGTGCCATCGGGTAATTGGGGTATGTAGGTGTTTTCCATTTGTAGGGAAGATGGACGTTCCGCTAACGCCTCCTCTAATTCTCGGATAAATGCGTCCGCAACTTTTTGGGTTCGCTCATGGTCTAGTTTTAAACATTCTACTAATTTCAATATCTGTAAACCAAAAAAGAAATAATAAACGCTGTGAGAATCTTGAATTCTGGGAAACTGTTTCCGCATTTTTTGAAATATTTCTGCAAAATTAAGGAATATTTCTCCAAACTTCCAGGATATTCCTGCAAGATTCCAAAATATTTCTGCAAAATTAAAGAATATTTCTGCAAAGTTCCAAAATATTTTTGCAAAATGTGAAAATAATTTTGCAAAATTCTAGAATATTTCTGCAGAATTCCAGAATATTTTGCAAAATTCAACAATATTTCTGCCAAATTTCAAAATATTTCTGCAAAATTAAGGAATATTTCTGCAAGATTTCAAAATATTTCTGCAAAATTCGAGAATGTGTCTGCAAAATACCCGAGTATTTCGTCAAAATTCTAGAATATTTCTGCTTAATTAAGGAATATTTCTGCGAATTTCTAGTATATTTCTGCTAGATTCTAGAATAACCTGGAAAATTTCAGAATATGTCTGCAAAATTCCGGAAAATATTTCTGCAAAATTCCGAAGAATATTTCTGCAAAATTCCGGAGAATATTTTTTTTAAATTAAGGTACTTTTCTGCGAATTTTTAGTATATTTCTGCAAGACTCCTGAGTAACCTACAAAATTTCAGAATATGTCTGCAAAATTCCGAAGAATATTTCTGTAAAATTCCAGAATATCCCTGCAAAATTGAGGAACATTTCTGCGAATTTTTAGTATATTTCTGTAAAATTACAGAGTGACCTGCAAAATTCTAAAATATTTCTGCAAGATTCCGGAGAATACTTACCTGCAAAATTCTACAGTATTTCTGCAAAATTGCAGAATATAATTATATTCAAAATTTAAGAGTATTTTCCCAAAATTTCAGACAAAATCTGGATCATTTCTCAAGAAAATAAATTTCATTCGAGAAATTTCAAACTTACGTCTTATTTTTCCAATCAAATCCAAGACATTTTCTGGTATATTCTAGAACATTTCTAAAAAATCCCAGATTACTTTTCTATAAAATTCGTGAGAAAATCAAGGCGTTTCTAAAAATGTTCTGTGCATTTTAAAAATTCTTTGATATTTTCTGATAGTTTTTTGAAAAACTTGAGTGGATAATTTAGGAATATCCATGGCGTCTAATTCTGCAATCTAAAATATAACACAGAGCCTTACTAGTACCTATCCAAATACCGTGACGCCCCATAGAAGTCGGGGGTATTTAAAACCATAAAAACCCGAAATTTTAAATTAAATTGAGGGCAAGCAACCGAAAATTCGATATATGTCTCGGAAAATTTTCATATAAATTTTAGATCGATTATTAAAATTCAGAATACTTTAGTGTTTATAACATTTCTCCAATCTAATATTATTTAAATGATCATTGTTTCTAATTTTTATCAAAAAATTGAAAAATACCAGGTTTGCATTTGATAATCACAGATTATATCTTTACATTTCTTAAAAAACTCTTATTAAGGGGAGATATACATCTTCATTTTCATTTTCTTGAAGTTTGAGGTCTCAAGAATGTGAACACAGTGATGTTAACACAAACCAAAAGAAATGCAGGATCTATAAAGCTCAATGCTATAAGTTGAGGTTTCGGTAAAAATGTTCGGAGAACTCTATTTTTTTTTACATTATACATATGAAAGCTATTAAGTATCAGTATATGTAGTTGGGTGAAAGAGTTTTTCGATCCAAGAATTATTATTTGCGCCGCCACACAGATTTTAAGGGCAGGTTACACATTTCTCGATGAAAAAATCGATTTAAAGTTAAATAAATTTTTCAAATCTGATTCGTGTTCCTCAGATTTCCTCAGATTCGTGTTCGGCAACCCCGAAAGCCCTTATATTCAGAATTTGATAAAAATTGATCAATATTTTACTTTTTGGATCCGACATTTTATATTTTTCAAATCAGACCTCGGATAAGCTGTGGTAAGACCATAAGACCTATACGAAAATGTTAAACGCGTCTTAATCGAAACTCGTTTTTTCAAACCTGCGAAGAGTCTAGCTTCTGAACCATTCAACCAATTTACTTTTTTCTTTGTCCCAGTAAAGTAAACAATTTTCTCCATGGGATAAACCTACAATATGATAAAATTGTCAACATTAAAGATTTTTTGCAGAGGGCCAAAGTTGAAAAATAATGGGAAAAATCACTTTTTTTAGGGCCCGCCATTTTGTCGTTTTTTTGAGTGTTTTAATATTTTAAAGGTTTATCCCATTTTTCATTATGTTCCCTTGACGACTAGCTTCTTCTCGTGTTTCTAAACGATTTGATAACGCTATGCTCTTCACAAAAAAGTGATGTTTTGAAAAAGGATTGAATTTGAAGATGCCATATTGGACGCCATTTTGTAAGGAAAAAAATAATAATAATTGTGTCACTAGATTAAAGTACAATAAAATTTGATAATAAAAACCAGACCTCTAAGTCACAACAGGTGTTTAAAAAAATTTTTCAAAGTTTATGTAATTTTCGGCCAATTATACCGAAACCTCCCCTTTAGAATTTCATTATCAACTGGAAGTCTCTCAGTCATTTCTCGAACTGCTCTCTAGTAAAATCTTAAGATAACCATCTAATAGTTTGTTGCTGTTTGATTACAAGACATTATCGCAATCTTTATCGACTTGAATTTGCATTAATGGCAAAACATTGTCGTGATAAAAAATAAGTGGGCTTGATAAGTTATTTGGCACATTTGCAAAATAATTGCATGCTTTCCTTTAATTTAATTGAGTTATCGGCTAATGCGTTTTACTATTAAATAAATGAGTCATTTCTAAAATTCTAAAATGCTCTTAATCTGAATCATTTTACTCTTTTACCCTTCCAGTTTCAAAATGGCCTTAATAAGGGGAAATAACCGTCATGTTAACATCAGAGCGTGAACATTTTTTAATCATTGATGCTTCTACGTAAGATTCATTTCTTACTCAATTTCATGACTTACTCAATAACAAATTTTCAAATGTATTTTTCTCGAAACCATGTTTTTCCCATCGGTACCCAAAAATTCTCGAAAACCGATTACTGTAAATTTTTTTGTAGTTATTCTGAACATAATTATCTAGTCTCCGTCGTAGGATTTTCTGAAGAAACACCCGTAAGTACCGTTTTTATGGTTTTTTAACGGCGCTCCGTAAAGAAATACCACAACTCCGGTAATTTTGGAATATTTTTAATAAAAAAAATTTAAAATATTCCTGATGGTGTATACTTTTAGATAGAAAAACTTTCGATCCAATATTTCAAATAGTTTCCCTTAAAAAAATTCTCCGGCACCTAGGTGTATATCTCAGTGGCGTGCGGTCAACATCTCCATAAGGTGTTCAGAATTTTATGACCCCTTAACAAAATTATCTGTAAAATTTATCTGAGAAAAATCACAAATTCGTACAGACGCGTACCGAGAAATTTGAATATCGGACATGGCGATATTTAATCCAGATTTTCCGACAATTTTCTTCGGATACAAGAAAATGTAATAATGCAGGAAGTTTATAAATTAGTGGGAAAAAAATACAAAAATATCAAAACTAAACTTTTCGTGCAAAAGCTCTGCAAAACTTAAAAGCTCCCAGAAAGCTTTACTTTTCGAACATTACTTTAACGTTTTAAAATCTATTTGGGATCCATATAATGATCATTTAATGAAATTTCAAATTTTCCCAAAAAAAGTTACAAAAATCTCGAAAGCTAATTGAAAGCTTAAAATTAAAATGCCATTTTATATTATTTGGAATCGAATTTTTATCCGATTCATTAAATTTAAATTAAATTTGGAATTTTCACAGAAAGCTTATCCAAACTCTTCCGCAACGAAAGCTCCTAGATTGGAACTTAATTTTTTATACATAAAAATCTATTTTCTATCCATATAGCGATCCTTTAACAAAATTTCAACCATTTCCAAAATAAATCTTTAAAAATCTCGAAAGCTCATTGAAAGTTATATTTATGGCAAACATCAGGTCGATAGATTAATTTTTCAAGAAAGGACAAACAATGGCAATGAATGGCTTCAATTCAATTCAATTAATTAAAGCTTTTTTTAGAGATTTTAATTTTCCACAGAGCATTTTCACCGAAAGTTTCCGATTCTATTTAAATGTATTTATTCGAGATAAAACAGATTTGATAAAGAATAAAATAATATTTTAATCATATGCTATGGATACGCTTTTGGAAGTTCCTTAAAGCTCCTTTAAACAATTTTAAATTTCAATGACGTTAAATTTAAAACCGAAATGTAAAATAGTCTTCTAGCTTTTAATTTTCCACGAAATTTCGGATTAAATTTAATTATTGGGACAACATACTGCCATAAAATAACATTTTGATGAGCTTTCGATGAGCTTTTGAAACTTTCTTAGTTTTTTCAGAAATCTTCAATCTTCAATTTATGTTGATGAATTTTTTATTTCTGAACGGATTTCGCCATATTTTTGAGGCGGTAGATTGTTTGGAATTTGGGACGTTAGATTTATGATTGTTTCAGAAAAATGTACAGTGAATTTTACACAAATTGACATCTTTTCCAAAATTTTGATTTTTCATTATTGAAATTGTCTTGAACAAATTAAATTACTAATTTACTAGTCTTGAATTAATTTCAAAAAAATGTATGGCGTCTCAAAAACCCTTGTCTCTAATAGCCAGAGTCTTTCCAGTAGTTTTGGGATAAATATCGGCCATCCGGGAAAAATAAGTTCATCCAAATAGAGCCAACTTTTCTTCACACAATTTTTAATTTCATAATTAATCCGTTAATTGAGAGATGTTTTGGGAATTATCGTATTTCGGTTGAACAATTTTTTTATCTCAGAACCCATAAATTATTCACATCATTTAGCTCATCGGCTATCCGGGAAAAATAAGTACAGCCAAATTAGGCAAATTTTTCTTAACAAAATTTTGCAACAATAAATATTGGTTATGATTTTGTTGATATTTCAGGTGTGCTATGCGCCTTCTGTACATAAGACTGCACGCCACTAGTATGTTATATCTGACCTTACGGGATATAATGCATTCTAGAAATGCAGTCTAATTTTCAATTATTTAAAATAAATATTTTCTAATTTAAGTAGCTATTTTTATTTTAAAATATTTATTCCAAATATTTATTTTTATCAATATTCAGGTGCGAAACTCAATTTTTTTTAAATTAACTTTAAAATGAATTTTAAAAACTCTCAATTTTTAGTTGCTCATTTTTGGGGGCTATCGGATAAATATTTGATTTATCGGGAAAGGATTTGTTATTAGATAAATAAGATGGTTTTATTTTAAATTAAATCCCCAAAATATTTATCTTTTTAAAAAATTATAAAATAATTTCTTGAATCAATCGGATCGTCTCAGCGTATAAAATATCGTAATATTTTTGGTTCTTTTTTAATTGAAAAATAAATGAAAATTGGACGGAAATTAAGGACCTTTCTCAAATATCAGATCTCGAAATATCAGATTTAAAATAATAATTTTAAAATATTGAACCGGAACTGCATATTTTTAAAACCAATATTACCTCATCCTCATCTAAAAGTTGTTTTATTTGTTATACAATTCGTTAGACTTCATATTTGGATGCATTGGATGCATTATATCAAATATATACCTATAAGAAAAAAAGACGTAACTATATTTTTTTCGGAGTTATTATACTTACGTGTTTATGTACGATTTTATTACTAATTTTTTCAATGTATTAATATAGATACGTCTTTTTCTTAATAAAAACAAATTTTTACTCGATTCATACATATCTAATGCACAGCAATTACTCAATTAAACTGCACTTTGCAGTTCGACGCGGTTATTCATTTTTTATATTTTTTATTATTACGCTTGAAACCAGAGAGATGCATTTTATTTTTTATCCGAATCATTTAATTTATTTTTTCCAGACGATATTTTTATCAGACAGTAAATCATACGGATATATGGATGATATGTTTTGAAGAGTGAGATTATGGTAGAGATTGAAGAGGTTTGGTGTGAATGATTTAAAAAGATAATTTATTGTAAAATGATATTTCCGGTTAATGTAAAATGATAGTAACAAACAGCATCGTTTACTTGGTAGAAATGGTAATTTTCGAAACGAGATCTAATGTGGAATGGAGATACGATGGCCAAGTAGGAATATTCCGGAATAATTTAATAAAATTAAATTTTAATTGAATTATATCGCTAACCAATTATTTAAAATTGGCAAACTTTATGTTTTTAATTGGGTTATATAATATAATATTTAACTAAAATTGCAAATTACTAGATAAACAAGTACACCACTATTTTATTACCTTAGCCGTTCGTTGTTTATCTTTTAATTGTAATTTTGGTATTTGATATTTGGTATCCGGTTCACTCATTTTTGAATTTAAATATTTAAAATTTAAATGCTAGAAAAAAAAAATCCCTTTCTCTCAATTAATTTATAATTTGCCCTTGGACTGGAATAACAATTTCTTTACCGATCCACACACAATTCGTTTCGATTAACCGTTCCGTACTGAAAATCATGTTGAGATTTTCTTACAGTTTCTTGATTAGAAGATTTGTTCATCGTTTTTTTAAAAATTTATTTTTCTTAAAAATTTCTATATTAAAATTTATATGAATATTTTGATTGATAAATTATTATTAATTATTTTCAGCGGTTATTTATTGAACCGAATAACGGTGACGCTCTATATATCTCCGTTCAGAATCGATTAGAACTAATTTCATTCAGTCTAATTGTATATTATATAACCCCGTCGGACTGCTGATAAGGCGGTTATGATAACGAATTAGAATGATTTGTATAGACTTAATTTAGAATTAAGTGTTTTTCATTGGCGTACGGTTATCATCTCCACAAGGTGTGCTGGATATTTTGAACAAGAACAGATCTTTAAACGAAATAAAAAAATAGATTTTTAAACTTAAAAAATTAAGTTAGAAACTTAAAGCTTTCTTTGAGCTTACAAGCTTTTAACAAAATTTCATATTTTATCAAAATTTAATGAATCGAATAAAAATTAGATTCCAAATTATATAAAATCGCATGAGGATTCGAGATTGTAAAGCTTTATTTTGGAAAAAGTTGAAATTTCTTTAAAAAAATCGTTATTTCGATAAAAACAGGATTTTAAAACGTAAAAAAAGAAGATTCGGAAAATAAAGCTTTCTGGGAGCTTTTTATTTTTACAGAGCTTTTGTACGAAAAGTTTAGTTTTGATATTTTTGTATTTTTTTTTAAAATTAATTTATTCACTTTCCGCATCAATCATTATTATCATAGGATATTTGATATAATTTTGGATTTAGCTAAGAAATCAATTTGACGGTCTCGTGAAATTCTTACATTTCCGGAAAAATCGGTTGATGATTGGGATAATATGAATATGTAGCAACAAGCTCCAAGGTGCAGTGCTGAAATAATAGACCATACTTTTTAAGAAATTAGGGCACTAATTGTATAGGGCAAGAAAACCGCAGGAAAATGAGTCATTGCAGAAAAACTTTAAATCAGGGATTCAAATAATGTTTAAGAAATAAAAATTCGAAAATTTGTTTAATCTAATAATGTCAAATTATTTCTATAAAATTGCAGAAGATATTTTGTTAAGGAAAGTTTTTTAAAAATCAACCCTTTCCAAGAGTTTATATCTTAAGAAAAGGCCGATCCAAATCCCCATTTGTCTAAGTAATTTCAAAGCTTTCTAAACGAGTTTATTAACCTGAAATTAATCTGGTGGAAAATGAATTGAATAGGATGGTTAAGAATTTAGAGATTTTAAAGATTTACTCGACTTGATATTCAATAATCCTATTAGATGAGAAATAGAAATATCGGAGAGCTTTTGGGGTTTTGTTAGAGTGATTATCATAAAATTTCGAAAATTCATTAAACATAAATTAATTTGATGTAAAAACGATATGAAAATGATTTAATTTAAATCTCAAATGTAAAGCTTTCTTCGAGCTTTTAATTTTCGACGGATTTTTTTGGCAAAATTGTGGATTTTATTTATACTTCGTAATCTGGAGAAAAGGTCGATTTGACGTTAAGCAAAATAATATTTCAATTCGAAGCTTTTTATGAGCTTTTGGAACTTCCCTATTTCCGTAGAAAATTCAGAAATTCTTTTATGTAAAATTATTGGAACAGAAAATAGATAACAAATATATCTACTTTTAAACCGAAATATAGAGCTTTCTTAGAGCTTTTGGATTCATTCCAGAGCTTTTAAATGATAATGTCAGATTTCAGTTAAACTCAATTATTGGGAGAAAAATTAGAACCCAATTTGATTAAAATCATATTTTAATCAAAAGCTTTCGTTGAGCTTTCGGAAAGTTTCTTAAAACTTTTTCAAAAATCTTGAAATTCACTTATTTTAAACACATACAAAACCGGATTTCGATCGTGTAGTACCCTAAATGTTCCCCAGGGGTAAGAAGTAGGAAGTACTGAGAATGTACCTCATAATTCAACCTAAAGTTGATAAAATAAAATTAGCAAATTTAATTAAATTGAGTAGCAATTTGGAGCAATAAAAATTGGTTACGATTTTGTTCATATTTTTAGGTGTGCTGTGCCCCTTATGCGCATTAGACTGCACGCCAATGTCATTTCTTTTACTTTTCTACATGATACTAGATTTATAGAAGTATTGGAATAGCAAATGTTCTCGAATTTCTAAAAATGTCGTTAATTTTTATGAAATTCAAGAATTTCAAAGTTTTAGGATTTTGAAATAATTTTCCGATGTCCACCATTTTCTAGATTAGAAATACAGCAAGCAGATTAGGGTTTTTTTTCGAAGATTGAACTAAAGCGGAAATCCTAATGATATTCAATGTGCTTAATTTAAATTCTTCATTTTATCCCAAATTTCCCTGAACTTCTCTACTTCCCACCAAATTTGTCCAGATTTTATTAAATTATAAAAATTTCGGCGAGACATTGTAAAATTATGAAATAAAATTGAGAGAACTGAATGGGCAAATCCGGATAGAGTTTATACATAAAATAAAACAATTTAAAATAATTTTTATTTAAATTAATATTTTTAATTTGTATTTTTTATTCATTTTTCCACCAACTCATACTTCAAAAAATTATTTGGTTTATCGAACACCGTGAAATTGATATGAATTATTTTTTAATTGATTTTTAATAATTATACAATAAAACTTAACAACCGGAACGGGATTAACATTGTATTTAAATTATTATTTTATTCATTTTTTCACCCATTAAATTGATAAAATTTACATCACTGATGTGCACAAATTGATATGAGAAGAATGATGTTGGCTGTGAAATTTGCAAAAAAAAAAAAATTGAAACAGGAAAACCATATTCTAGATAAGAATATTTGGACTATCGATTAACTGCATATATATATATGGGTAATCCTGGTTTTATAAATAGATAATAATTTAGATAATAAATTTCCAAGTTCTGACGTTAATGGTAAAATTTAGAGATACTTGGATTTGGACCGTTTACTATGTAATATATCCAATATTGAATCAGTATGTATTATTTAGACATATGTTAGAGTTAACAAAATATATATAACTTAATCCATTAAAATAATTACTTATAAGATAAGAAATATATTTATTTAATAAAAATTATATTTTAAAAAAATAAATAAATAAATCAATGCAATCTGCCGCACTTTGTTTTATTCCATAGCATTTTTATCTTTTTTCATTAAAAAAGCGCGACTATTTATTTGTTAGTCCAAAGCAGAGCCTCAATTTTATTCTTGATTTATTTTCGTAAAATCTAGATTTTATTTGAAATGCTTTCAATAGAAACATTTCTTGAATTCGGAAAAATGATCGAAAGAAAATTTATCCCTTTCAGATATAAGGGAATTAAGTAGTATTTCTCGACAAATGCTAGTTAAAGTCTTGTAAACTTAACTAGGTTACATTATATCTATAGTTGAACAGAAATGTCCTATGAATCATTAAAGAACCAGGATTCTCGAATTCATGAAATTGGTTAATCTAATTATTTGATGGTTATTTTCATTTGATGGAGAAAAATAAATGTCCGTTATATTTAATAAATCAATAATTCACGTTTTATATTCCACGAATTATTTCTAATCAAATAAATCGTAGTCCGCAGCAATAAGCGATATTTTTAAGATAAATTATTTTGATTAATATTCATCCTTAATTTCTTAGAATTTAGTTTCTTGGAAAATATAAATAAATCTATTAGATTATTATATTTAAAAAAAATAAAATGACTAATTAACCACTATTGCTTAACATTAAGGTTCTATAACCGTATAACTATCTTCGCTAGGGTCGCGTTAAGCTATTACCGGGCCCTTGGCTCCATTTTAATCTTCGGGACCTCAATAAATGCAAAATATGCAACTTCTAAACCTCCTACATTTACAATCTAATTTTCTTAATTTTATAATTTATTAAATGATATCCAGAACTTTTCTACAGAAGCTCAGAATAAATTTAAAAATCTATAGAGAAGCTTTAGTTTTAAATAACATTTTATATGTTTCGAAATCTAACTTTAATCCGAATATTTAAATTTTAATCAAATGAAAGAAAGCTCAAAATTTTATGAGGAAAGCTCCGCATAAACTCAAAAGCTCAGCGATACCTTTAAGTTTAATTGAGATTTTATACATTTTCAAATCTAATTTTCATCTGAATAATTAAAGTGGAATTAAATCTGAAATTTTCCAACAAAAGCTCCACAAAAGCTTAAAAGCACAACGAATGCTTTTGGGGTTGGAATATAATTTTGTACGCATTGACACCTATTTTCTATTGAAATAATTTTATTGCAGCGAAACTCAAAATATTACGACAAAAGTAATATTCGACATTATAGTACGGCCACATTTATTTTCTCTTTTTTCTCGGAATTCAAACGAGAGGAAATAAATAGTAAATTTAATAAATTCGAAATTTTTAATTATTTTTGTTTGAAATAACGTCGACTTTCACCGACATTTTTAATCAACGATTTCGCCCCATTGCCAAAATAAAATTTTTAATCGTTGGTAGTCATGCCGAATATTTCCATCAGCCCGAAAAAAATCTAAAAACGTAGAAAGTTGCTCTGTCAGTTAGGTAAAAATACAAAATTAAATATTTCGAAAAAGTTGAAATTTATCTAAGAAAAGTCAGAAATTCGTAAAGGCTCGCACCTAGATATTTGAATATCTGCCATCAAAACTTTTGATCCGGATTTCCCAATAATATTCTTCGGATCTACGAAAACGTAATATTGTAGAAAGTTTATAAATTAGTCGAGGAAAATTAAAAAAATATCAAAAATAAACTTTTCGTACAAAAGCTCTACAAAACCTTAAAAGCTCCCGGTAAGCTTTATTTTTCAAATTTCATTTTTTACGCTTTAAATCCTATTTCCTTCCAAATATCGATCCTTTAACAAAACATTAAATTTTCCCCAAGAAAGCTTTAAAAATCTGGAAAGCTCATTGAAAGCTTAAAATTAAAATTGAATTTTATATCATTTGGAATCGAGTTATTATCCGATTCATTAAATATAAATGGAAAATTGGAATTTCTCAAAAATCTAATCCCATCCTATTAAAAGCTCAACGAAAGCTCTATGTGTCGAACCTTGATTTTTTACCTTTAGAAATTTGTTTTCTATACAGATAATGTAGCTCTAAAAAAATTTCAAGTTTTTCCAAAATAAAGCTGTAAAAATTTCGAGAGCTTAAAATTAAAATGTCTTTTATATAATTTGGGACCTAAGTATAATTCGATTCATTGAATTTAGATAAAGCATGAAATTTTCACTAAAAATTTTCTCAATCCATTGTAAACTCAAAGAAAGCTTTAAGTCTCAGTCGAAGCGGATTCAATAAGCGGGGTTTTATTCGTTTTGTAATTGAATTTTTATCCGAATAATTAAATTTGAATTAAATTTTAAATTTTCCTATTCAAATTATTATATGTTAATCAAAACTGAAATTTTCCTATAAAAGCTCCACAAAAAGCTAAAAGCTTAATGTAAACTTTAAGTTAGGGAGAGAATTTTATACGTATTGAAACTTAGAAACTTAATATCTATCAAAATAACTTAAGTGCAAATATTACGATAAAAGCTCCGCATGTTCTTGAGATCGCAGAGCTTTAAGTGAAAGCTTTAAGTTTTTATTCAATTGTTTACGTTTTGAAATCTAATTTTAATTCAAATTATTAAACATTAATCATATCCTAAATGTTTATACAGATGCTTCACAAAAGCTTCACAAAATCTTAAAAGCTTAAAGATTGCTTTAGATGTGGAACATAGTTTTATTCATATTTGCATCTATTATCAAGTAAAATAATTCAACAGCACGAAAACTAAAAATGACCCGACAAAAGCTCCGCATAATTTTAAAAGCTCAGCGAAAACTTAAAAGATTTGAATGAAATTGTGTACATTTTCATTTCTAATTATCATTCAAATTATTATGTGTTAATAAAATCTGAAATTTTTCTGCAAAAGCTCCAAAAAAGGTTAAACACTCAATGAAAGCTTTAAGTTTTGAATAAAATCTTATAAGTAAAGGAATATATTTTGCATTCAATTACTTAAACTGTAAAGGCAATACGATGGGTAAAAGCACAGTCGTTGTATGTATTGTATAAAACACATGTTATTCAGTACGAGCTTTTTAACACCATTGTGCTCCACTGTGTGTGTTTTTGTCATTAATTCCCAATTAAAATTCCCGAAGTTTCCGGAATCGAATCAGATCTTTCAAGACCGAGATCAAAAAATATTAGGCAGAGTCAATTAAAGTCAGAAGGAATTTAGAAAAAGTCGGGAATCTATTGACAAATTTGGGAAGGCGAGAATAACTCGGGAAAAATCGGAAAATATCGAGAATTATATTTTTCGATTATTATTCTCCCTTTTGCGAATCCCTTTTCCTCAAGCTTTCCGACATTTTCACCCAATTTCTCGATTTGTCTGCCTTCTTTCCAGTTTTCTCGAATATTTCGTTTTTCCCAGCCCGTTTTTTCGAATTTTTTTTAAATATAAACGCATATTGGTATAAATGTACAAACTTTTTCAAATTGTTAATTCCAAGAATTTTCTAATATTTTTCATACATCACCGACTTTTACTGATATTTTCTAAAATTTGTGCTGCTCTTTTCAGTCCTTTCCAAACCATATCTCGACAATCCGTAATATCTTCGATTCCCGACTTTTTACAGACATTTTCCTATCTTTTCTAGACTTGAAGACATCTTTTTAGAATTTTTCTGTATTTATATATTATATGAATAGTGGTTTTTTAGAATGGGAAAGAGGGGATCATCATTCCGACTACATCATTTAGTATAACAGTTCCCTACTGGTGTTTAATTAAACTACAGTTTGACATTTCGTAAATTAACAGAAATATTTGCTGAATACGATTTCAACTGAACTCTTTTAAACTAAAATAAACGAGCTTTAATAGAATTACGGATTTGCCCCGTAATTCTCTATTGTCATTTTGAATTTCTTTGCTCTCCTTAAAAGTAGCATTTTTTGACTTCAATGTACCTTTTCTCCAAAACTATAAAATAATCGGGGTATTTTTTACTTCTTTTAATTCTTTTACATTTTATGTACTCTTTAATTTTCCTTTTACTTTATTCTGCTCTTTTAATAAGCTTATAAGCTTGGTTTACATAATTTTATACTTGATTTATTCCCACACCTCGTATATCTTATTTTAATTAAAAATATCTTCTCATATGACGTGTGTGGGATGCCAGAGGAGAAAATAATTTAGATTGACTCCTTCCTAAATTATATGAATAATTTTTACCACAATTTCTAAGAAGTTTTCATCATTTTTACGTACAGATAGAGTTGAATGGACCAAAACCACATACAGTTTACTCTCCCAAAATTAAAAACTTACCTTAATTCCCATCATACAGTCCAATGCACACCTAATCGTCAACATGCAATTAAATAATCCTAACATTAATATTTTATCACCAATTTACCCTCGAACAGGTGCAATAACAACATTTTTTTTTGGTCATTTAAGTTGGTACATGCTCTCATCTGTATTGTATAAAAAAAAAAAAAAATTACAAAGTTAATAAACATTTTATATAGCTAGCCGATGGGTAGTTTACCCAACATAATCGTCCGTATACCCACCCAATTGCCCATACAAGCATACATCCATTTAATGTGACATAATTTTTCTTATCACGTCCACTTCCACCCCAAGCCAACCATCTCAGCGGGCCCTTAACTCCATATACATTGTACAGAATATTTGTAAAAGAATAAAAACCATTTTACCCTAGAAACTTGGTGTTGAAGTAGGAAAAAAGTACCATGCCCTCTTAATTCCCTTATTGCTTCTAAATTCTCATACTTAAAAACTCATTCACTTCAGGTGCAAAGTGACGGGTGGGACAACGGTGTAGTGGGTGCGGAAAGTTGGGGATAAAGTTGAAATCGTGATGATCATATTTTAAATATCTTTTCAACTTTCTCGATTTTCCTTCATATGAAAGTAGTGTTTTGGGGGCATTATTCTGGATTTAGTGGAGGACGATTGAAAAGTTGATGGTATACAATCATATCCAATAACAATTCTTTATCATTAAATAAATATAAACTGCCAACTGGCATTCGTAATAAGTCAAATATGTAAATATTCAGGGCTTCACAGAAACACTAAACCTTGACCTGCCTAATAAACGTGCTTCGAAGACATCGCGCAAATAAACATTTCGAAGGATGTCTCTGAGACTCCTCTTCCGTATATGTTTTTTCTAAAAAATGGATGATTTTTCTTAATTCATATAAGTAGGAAAAAAGCTTCCTGATTTTAGCTTCCGTTAATGATTTAACGTTGTAACGTTAATGTTTCCGTTAACTTGCCCTCTTCTATGTATAACATGGATTGAGAAATCCCGGGACTTCAATATTCTTACTAAAAATCGTTTTATTCTTAAACATAGCTTTCATCTAGAGCGATACATCTATTCCTGCGGTCCTCTAACATTTAGACACCCTTTACATAATACGACTTGTCGAGTTCTCCAAAATAAGCTTCAATTTCCAATTCGACTTCTCCATTTGAGCCAACTCTCTTTCCTTGGGGCCACATCTTTAAATCTTGAAAACTAGTAATGATCGTTAGGGACATTTCTACAGAGTACATTGGGTAGGGAAGCAATTCATAGACCAATAATTATTTTATATTATCAATTGTGAGACAGTGCGGCATCCTACGTGCGCATTGCTTTTTCGCATTCTGACGGGTTCTGTTACGATATCAGCTCTTACAAGTCTCTTACGCTCTCGCTCACTCTATGATGGATAAGCTCTGTGATGGATGAATAATATTATTCATTCTCAATCCAATTTAATTTGATTTATATGAAATACGGAATTTTTATGCAGAAAGCTTTGAAAAAATTTGAAAAGTTTTAAGTTTGAATAAAATTTTATTCGTTTTGAAATTTAATTTTTATATTAATTATCAAATTTTAATCAAATCTGAAACGTTCATACAAAAGCTCCACAAAAGCTTTTAATTCTCGAAGAAAGCTTTAATTTCCCATTCTACTAAATTAAGAAACCCACTTTCCATCAAAATAATTTAACTGCAACGAAACTCAAAATGATACGGCAAACGCTTCGAATAGACTTAAGCTCAGCGAAAGCTTTAAGTTTTGAGAAATATTTTATACGTTTTATAGTTGAATTTTTATCCAAATTATTCAATTTGAATCAAATCTTAAATTTTCCTACAAAAGTTTCACAAAAGCTTAAAAGCTCAATGAGTGGTATCGATTTGGAACATAATTTTATTCGTTTTGACACCAACTTGCCATTCAAATAATTTATCTGAAACGAAATTCAAAATGTTCCGAAAAAAATTCGGCATGAACTTAAAAGCTCACCGAAAGTTTAAAGATTTAAATAAAATTTTATGCATTTTCAATTTTAATTTTCCTATTCAAACAATTATATGTTAATCCAAATTGAAATTTTCCGACAAAAGCTCCGCAAAAGTTTAAAAGCTCAATGCAAAGTTTAAGTTTGACAATTTTTTACGTATTGAAACTTACTTTCTATCAAAATAATTTAAATGCAATGAAACTCGAAGTATTGGGTTAAAAGCTCCCCATGAACTTAAGAGCCCAGCGAGAGCTTAAAGTTTTGAATTCAATTGTTTCGTTTTGAAATCTAATTTGTATCCAAATAATTAAGCTTTAATTAAATTTGAAAAGTTTATACGAAAGCTTCACAAAAGCTTCACAAAAGCTTAAAGGCTTAAAGATTGGTTTAGATTTGGAACATAATTTTATTCATATTTACCCCTAATATCAATTCAAATAATTCAACAGCACCGAAACTCAAAATGACCCGACAAAAGCTCCTCATAATTTTAAAAGCTCAGCGAAAACTTAAAGATTTGAATAAAATTGTGTAAATTTTAATTTCTAATTATCTATCGAATAATTAATGTTAATAAACTCTGGAATTTTAATATAAAAGCTCTACAAAAGCTTAAATGTTTAATTGAAACCTTTAAGCTAAGAATAGAATTTTATACGTTCTGAAACCTACTTTCCGTCAATATAATTTAACTGCAACAAAAAACAAAATATTACAATAAAAGCTCCACATAGTCATAAGAGCTTCAGTGAAAGCTTTAAGTTTTAAGGAAAATTTTATTCATTTTCAATTTTAATTTTTATTCAAATAATTACCGGGTAACTAATAATTCTGAAATTTTCTGACAAAAGCTCCACAAAAGCTTTTTAACACTTTCTTGCTTTAGTGTTTGTGGTTTTTTTTTACTAATTCACAATTTTGAATTAGTTCCTAAGGAGGGAATTAAGAAATACTGGAAATGTTCGTTAATTATTTAAGTGAACCCAAGTAGCATTCAAAGTGTCATTCTAATAGTTATGTTCTGACTTACTTTTCATTCAACCCTTTCGTATATATTTAAGTGGGTGACTATAGAGTTGGTTACAAAAATTTTCAAAACAAACAAGTTAAAAAACAAGGAAAAAGTTTCTCTCTGTTAAGGTGTGTGAGTATTTTGGGTGCTTTCCATTGTCTATCATACGAAAATTACTGGACTAAAAGAAAAAATCGAAAAGTAGCGCACCAGATGAACAAAAAGTCAACCGATGAATGGCTTGATAAAAACCAAATAAACAAACAAAAAAAAAAAACCGGTGGAAATGGAAGAAAAATCTTGAAAGTAAATCCAAATTTTATTGGCAAGGATAATGAGCTTTTCTTTCTTCAGAGATTCAGTTATTTTTCCCACCTATCTATCTACTTACAATATAATGTTATCTATATACAAAGTATCTATAAAATCGGGCGGATTTCCGTCCCCGACATTCAACTTCTAACTTAAAACATAAAACTCTATACTACATCCACGTCCTTAAACGGAAAAGAAATGACCTGGTTGATATGTTTGTCTATTGTTCGTGTCGGCGGTATATTTTCATTCCCTTTTTTTTATTGTTGTTTTTGTAAGAAATGTAGGAAAACTTTTTTCTAGAATTTTTGTCGGACGGACAATGGTCTTAACGATCAAACATCGAATTTCATTTGTCAAAAAGTAGAAAGCTTTTTATCGGTTGAACTTCGAAGAAAGATTTATTTATAATTTCATTATAATATCTCGATGACAGAATGATGAAATTGATGGGAATGAAATCTACTTATTGGATTGAAATGAAAGAGAAAATATTAAATTAAGAAAATAAGTCGTTTACGTATTTAAACTTTATATAAAAAAATTTAAAAAAATCGTAAACGACCAATAGCTATTCAATACACCTTAATTGCTACTTGGATTTATTAAAATCGATTGAATCGAAAAATGCATTAAATTTAAATTCGAACTCAATCACATTATGAATACTTTCGATTCTATCTAACTAACTTTAGCCACATATTGCCGCTTTCTTTCCTTTTAAATTTATAGAAGATCAAGGCCTATATCTAGGATGGTACATATCTTCCCTTAATAACTACAAACGTATCAATTGCGAAGAAGTTTCCGGGTATCTTACTAAATATTGTTTTTGTATACAATACCCAAGAAAATCGAGAAAAAACTAAGATAGATTTTCTTTATTTTTATGAAAATTTTCTCAAGAATAAAATGTTGGGAAATTTCGGAAAATTTCCTCAGAGAGTATATGAAAACCGATTCTAGAAAGAGGTTTGATAAAATTCTATTCTCCTCATCCGATATTCCAGCGCATGTTTACTTCCACCAGAAAGAAAATTTATTTATTAAACCGAGAGAAATGCCGAAAAAGAAAACAGACGTTTTCGATACTCAGGGATCATCAATTATGTACGGTAATCTTAAATCGGGATCGAACAAAACACCCGGTAAAAAAGTGAACAAACAACCGTCTTGTCGCATCCATTTTTTTCCATCTCCACCCACCCATGAATCACCCGGATAAAACCCAAACCCCTCTACTAATTTATAGAAGTTACAAATATTATACCTCTAAGCGCTTTTTATATTGAAAGGTCGGCCTAACCAACCCATCCCCACATCCCTTCCTTATATGGTACATGTAATCTCCAGTGAATTTTCATACCTCAATTCTCAATGTGGATTTATTTGCTGCATTACATTGATTTTGGGGGATGAAAATTCAAAAAAAGAAAGAAAACAATTCGGAAAATACTAGATGGGGTTTGTGGTGTGAGCCAAGTCCAGTCATTCTGTGGTCGGATACAGATAATTTGAAGGAAAATTGTCAATGGGTTGGTTATCTGTTATCCTATACGCTTATGGCCATATGTCATTTTGTATCGTTATGTCGAGGTCGAGATAATTCTGTATTTAAGGATATTTATTTAGAGATGCTAGGCGGGATGATACTTAAGTTCCTGTAAGCTATTCAAAAATGTCATAAATATGGATTTCTGGGGTATTATTGGTTGTAAATTGTATCAGTTGCATCAGATATAACTGATAGCTTAATCTGATCTGATCTCAAACTCATTGGTTTTGTTTAATTTTTTCGTAATTTTTATTGATTTTCATATTTAATTTAAAATTATTTTACACTGATAATTCCAAAAAAATAATTGAATAATTTTGGTGAAACTAAAAGTCTAACACCAATCAGACCTCAATTTTGTCGCATACCAGACCATAGATGCCCATTTCTTTACTCCGGTGGGTATATATGATGAACACAATAAGTACATGTTGCGAGAAGAAATCATCTTTTTCAAAAACGGTACACATCTCATTATAATAATAATTATTTAACTATAGAGTCTGGAAATTTGACACAGATATTCAATGCTATTTCGGAATATTTTCTTCTTCCGAAAAAAACGCAGAAAGTTGCTTTGACAGTTAGGTAAAAATACAAAAATAAAATATTTCGGAAAAATTGAAATTTATCTATAGAAAAATCAGAAAATCTTAAGCCTCACACCGAGAAATTTGAATATCGCACATCGCGACATTTGGTCTGGTTTTCCCAATTTATCCTTATATCCAGAAGAATATAATGATGCAAGAAGTTTATAAATTAGTTGAGAAAAAATACAAAAATAAAAACTAAACTTTTCGTACAAAAGCTCTACAAAAAGTTAAAAGCTCTCAGAAAGCTTTATTTTTCCAACATTATTTTTAACGTATTAAAACCTATTTCTATGCAGATAGCGATCCATTAACGAAATTTCAAATTTTCCCTAAAAAAGCTTCAAAAATCTCAACAGCTCATTGAAAGCTTAAAAAATTAAAATGTCACTTTATAAAATTTGAAATCGAATTTCATCCCATTTATTAAATTTAAATTAATTATCTAATTTTCGCAGAAAGCTTATCAAAACTATTAAAAGCGCAAGGAAAGCTCTAAGGTTGGAACTAAATTTTGTACTGTTGAAAATTCATTTTTTATCCCGATAGCGGTCCTATAACGAAATTTCAACTTTTTTTAAAATAGACCTTTAAAAATCTCGAAAGCTTATTGAAAGCTTAAAAATAAAAAGTAATTTTATATAATTTGGAATTTATTTTCATTCGATTCATTAAATTTGGATAAAACATGAAATTTTCTGTAAGAACTTTCTCAACCCAATGTAAGCTCAAGAAGGCTTTAAGTTTCGAACATAATTTTTATTGATTTCCCAAGAAATTTCGTAGATATAAAAGTGAGAAGTTCAGTGAAGATATTTGCAGAGATTTAATTACTTCTAAACCTAAATTGGTCATGAAATGATCGATTTTTTGGTAAAAAGTATGGTCTTTTTTTGGGTCATTTTGTAAAACGTTTTACCCGGTTGAAATTTGACCCAGACGTACCTTAGATAACCCAAAAAAAAAGATAGATAATTGAAATTTACCCTTCACATTTATTCTACTATTTCTATTTTCAAGAGTTTGCATTCAACCCTACTGTCAAAATATAACCCTCGCTGTATGAAACTTCCCATAGGTGAATATCCCCTTGAAAATCAGTAAAATTCCATGGTAAGTTTATAAATTAGGAAATTTTACCAATAATTACGTAAAATTGTGAGAAATGACAATTTTGTAAAAGAAACTGTTACAAAAAGCGGATAATTTAATTTTAAATTTGATAAATTTGATAAATTAGAAGACTTTTTTAAAATCGAATTTTGTGCCGTGGAAAATTTAATATAAATCCAAAAATTGAAAAATCTAACAATTTGGATTTTATAAAAATTGTCCGGGAAATTTTAAATTTTAAATCAAAAAATTAGAAAATTTTATGAAAATTGGAAGTTTTCAAAAAAAAAATTGTAATTTGGAAACTGGATTAAATTTGATAATTCGTATAAATTGGGAAATTTTATAAGAATTAAGAGATTTTAAAAATGTTGGAAAATTTTGAAAAATATAGAAATTATGAATTTGGAAAAGTTCACGAAAAGCAGAACACCTACTACCCAAGTACTTAATAAGAGCTGTTTAAGCCGCATTTAGGGGGTTCATATAAGGAGGTTAGGGAATTTCTGTCGGATATTTTTTATCAAATCATTTTTGTTAAATCATTAATATTATTTTGAAAATGTTGGCCTTTTCGATATTTTGTGTTTTATATATTTTGGTCATTTTATTGGGGTTGTATGCGAGACCTCTTACAAGTTTGTTAAGTCATCAAAAGCTTTTACAGCTTGAATGGAACATACTGCCACACCTACAATATTCTTTAAATCTGGCACCCAGGGCCGTGTTAAGCTATTTACGGGCCCTAGGCCCGATTTGAATCTCCGGGCCCCCAATCCTTTCTTTTAGAATTTAAATGAATTTATTTACAAAGTAATTTTAATTTTCAAATTAAACAATTTCTGTGTAATGATTCATCTCTCTTACACTGAACATGGGAATCTTCTGAAGTACCTGAATGTGCAGCCGCTAATACGCGGCTGAAATTGTGTATGTACTTCTTCAGAACCACATAAAGCTAACGGGGGAGGTGAATCATCGAGCTGCAATAATATACACGTCGTTACATTTAATTTTTGTCTTTTCTTACTCCAATTACTATTTCGGGTACTGTTATTGTCTCAGAAACG
>JANTOP010009673.1:0-15668 GCA_027564815.1 Symmerus nobilis
AGTTGGAATGGAAATATGCAGTAGTTCCAGTGGCGTGGCGCACCTGAAATATCAAGAAAATCGCAACCAATTTTTATTGCTGCAAATTCCTAACTCAAATTATTTTATTTAATAACTTTGAATTATTTTTTTTTTTAGAAATCAGTGAAATAGAAAATTCTCTGAAAAAGTTCTAAGAAAGTTCCACAAGCTCATCGAGAGCTTTAAATTAAACTATTAATTTAGTCAGTTTGGAATCCAAATTGTCTCCCAATAATTAAATTTAAATAAAATTCGAAGTTTTCGTTAAAAAGCTCCGTGGAAAATTAAAATCTCTAAATACGAAAGCTTTGATGAAGTAGAATTGAATTGAAGGCAAATTATCATAAAGGAATTCATTGTCCTTGTTTGCTCTTTCTTGACAAATTCATCCATCGGCCTGTGATTTTGCATAAATATAAGCTTTCAATGAGCTTTCGGGATTTTTGAAGTATTTCTTTGGGAAAATTTGAAATTTCATAAAATGATCGATATCTGGATAGAAAATAGATTTTGAAATGTAAAAAATTAAGTTCGAAACTTAAAGCTTTCTTTGAGCTTACAATGGGCTGGGAAAGCTTTTAGCGAAAATGCAGCTTTATTATCTAAATTTAATGAATCGAATAAAAATTGGATTCTAAATTATATAAAATGATATTTTCATTTTAAAATTTCAATGAGCTTAGGAGATTTTTGGAACATTACTTTGGAAACAGTTTCAATTTCCTTAGGAGGTTTCAACTGATTCTGTTCAGCAGCGTTCGGTCAATATTTCCACATTCCGACTAGATTTCGCATGAAATTACAAATATAGCAATCACAAACCGCCATAATTTTCATATATTCCCACACAAAAGTATCATTTTATAAAATTTTGAACAAGTTTTGAACATTTCGTTTCAAGAACTTGACTTAATTTGGACTAAATTTCGATTGGATTCACTTAATAAAACATCAGTGGTAACTTTCGGACAATAGATCAGTGGCGTGCGGTCAATATCTCCATAAGGTGTGCAGAATTTTCAAGAACTTACCACCTTTATTAGTTTCATTGCATTTTGTTTCGTACCTTCAAATGCACTTCCCATTTTAAATGCACTTCCCGGAAATAAATGATCATTTTTTGAAGTTATTTAAAAAATACAACTTTGTTAGATAGCCCTTTTTTATCTCATTACCTCTATTAAACCATCCCTTAAATGCGCTGTAAGTGAAATTTTAAAATTTGACATTTCCCGGGAAATTATAACCAATTTCTGGAAAAGTGGTCTTTTGAATTATCACGCCCACTTCAATCCTTTCCAAATTTCGGGGGTTGATTGTTTTTTAATTTTAATAAATCAATTTATTTATCTGATGACTAGGAAACAAAACTGCTTCATTACATTTTCCAAGTCCGGAAGAAAATCCGTGGAAAATTCAGTTCGTAAAGTAAAGAAAATTACAAAGGAAATTCACTCTTTTTGTTTGAATTATTCAATTCTCATTAAATCTGAAGTTTTATTACTAAAGCTTAAAGAAAGCTTTCAGTTTGAGACCTGTTTCTTATCCGAATAATTTAATTTAATTAAAATTTAAAGTTTTCCCCAAATAGCTTTTGAAAAATTTTAAAGCTCAAAGAAAGCTTTATTCGTCGGATGTAATTTTATACGTGTTGAAATCTATTTTTCTACCAAATATTTTACTGCACCGAAATTTCGAGTTTTCTCTAAGAAGCTTAATTAAAGTCACCAAAGTTCCTTTTGAGAGCTTTTGATACTAATTTTATTTTTATTTATTTGGAACCTACTTTTCATTGGATTACTGAATATTTAATCAAATCGGAAATTTGCCTCCAAAAGATTTTCAAAATCGGAAAAGCTCAACGGAAAGCTTAGGTTTGGAATTTAATTTTATACGTTTTGTAACATATTTTTCGGCCAAATAATTTTACTGCAATGGTATTTCATATTTATTCAAAAAAGCTTCATTGAAGTCCCCAAAGTTCACTGAGAGCTTTTAATATACATTTTATTTTATTTGTTTGGAATTTACTTCTCATCCGATTACTGAATTTAGAATCGAAATTGAAATTTTCCTCGAGAAAATTGAATATTGAAAAATTTTAAAGTGCAAAGAAAGCTTTAAGTTTTTTTGGTAATTAGATAATTTTGGGCAAAATTTCATCCAAATTTGAAGTCGAAGTAGTCAACGAAAACACTCGGAACGTTAAAGTTAAATAACAATTAAGGAAATTTCGGGAAATTTGGAGAAAACCAACAATACTCGAGAAAATTTAAAAATTTTAAAAAAAAATCAATAAGTCAGTTTTTGGATGATTTTTGTTTAAGTTACTTTCGAAGAGTTTTTATTAACAACATTTTTTTAACAAATCATCGGTTTTAAAATTAATTTTATTTTGGCCTAAAAATCAAACTTCTGACACTCTTCTGGAAAAATTAATTTTCCGGTAAATTTTCATAAGGAATCCGAAAAAGTGATTATGGGAAATTAAGCCCAAGGCTTCATTGAGGAAACTGTAGAACAAAATTAAAAAAAAATAATTCCGGGGTTAATCCCCGGATTTGTTTAATTTTCCACAGCTTTTTCGTATAAATTAATCGTAATTTACTGGACTTTTTCCTCGGTTGTGTCCTACTTTTTCAGACTTTTCCATACAATTTTCAGAAATGAAAGTCTTTCAATTATTTTTAAGAGCAGTTTAGAAATTAGAAATAAATTTTAGGAAGATTCTAAAATCTTGGTTCAATATTTAACAATAATTTACGAGAATTTCTGAAAATGATTTCTCTCGAATTTTGTTTAGCGTTTATAAGGGCGAAAATATTTTTTTACAAAAAATTTAATTTTCTGAGGAAATATCTGTAATTCTTTGGAAAAATATGCAGAAATAATTGGTTTTAAGTTTTGCCCATAACGATTTAATAAGAGAGATGCCATATATGAGAAAATGTGCTCTGCGCTTTCTGCTCATTAGACTGCACGGCACTGATTAATTCCTAGAAATATCATAAATTATCGTATGTGATAGATTTTGAGCCGAACTCAGGTTAGTTAATATAGTTTTAATAAATTATATATTTTTTATTTAGTTGGACCATATTTCAGAAGATGTGCTCTGCGGCACTGTTGGGGTTGTAACTTCTTTTCATTTCAATCAGGGTAATCGCAATTAGGGAAAGTCATTGTTCAGTCAGTATCAGTATTAAAATCCCAATTTAAATTTCCTTCACCAATTTATCAATTAAATTTGTAAAAATCTTCCCAAGAAAGGTTAAATAAAATGCATATGCATCGAATTGTAGAACCTGTAAGAGTATCTGTGCCCAATTTCAGGATTCTAGCTGCTGAAATATGGAAGTTAGAAATAGTCGTCGTAGCCTCTGTCATGAAGAAGGACTCTACCTACTACAAATAAAAATGATTTTCTCAAAATATTAGGAATCCAGAATCCGACAAGGATAATATAAAAAGACTATTGCCGCTCTATGGACTATTTTACAATAATTTTCAGTATATTTATATGATCTCGGAGCCGGAGTGGCAGAGTGAAGGCGGAATAGTTATTTTCCGACCCCAACCTTCACAAAAGGCCCCTCCTAGTTATAGAATTTAATATATAAAATTCAATCAATTTAATTTTTATATATATATTTATTTCATATATTTATACATATATTTCTTTCTTTTGTATTTGTATATAATTATATAATAATTTTTTATTATTTTTACAATTTATTTTTCTTTTCTAATTAATTTTCTTTTTAATATTTAATTGTTTACCTTTTACAGCAAAAATATACATAGATTTTCTTTACAATTTTAAAATTTCGTTAATTTTTAGCATTAATAATTATAATTATTTTGTTTTTAAACAGTTAGTTTCTTTTTGAAGAGACATTTATTTTTATTTTATTTTTTTTTGTATATAAATTTTGTTTGTAATAGATAAATATTTTGATGCGGGTGAAGCAAATTATTTAAAATCAAATTCAAATAGGCTAATCTCCTGATAAAATAACTAAAAAAAAATGTTTAACCAACAAAAATTGTGCATTCCGGCTTGATAATAAAAGCCACCTTCTAAGTTAGGTATATTTTTAATTTAAAAAAAAACGACTAATAAAATCTTAATTAAATATAAGTTTCTTTGAGAAAAATAAAACAATTAATGAGATCAGCGAAATACAAAAGAACAAGAGAAGAATTCTAATTTAAATATTATTTAAAAAAAAAATCTTAAATAGATTAATTAAGTAATTTTATAAATTACCTTTGGACGCACATGTTTTGTTATCTATTAATTAAATAAATTATTTAAAATAATTAAGAGCAAAATTGATTCATCTAACAGAAATATTAAACAAAAAAAAAATTATGGATTCTAACGATTATATTTTTTCGGATTTCCTATTCCATTTATTCAATTAATTTTAAATTGGTTAACACATAAAACAGATTTGTCTGATTTAAATATCTATTATTCAAATTTTTAACAATCATATTAATTGAGTGAGATTTTTAACATAAAAAAAATCGTTTTGAATATAAATTTTAAAATTTTCAATTTTCTTTCACCCATTTTTATCACAAAAATTAATTAATATTTTTTCCTTCTAAAAAAAATTGATTTTCAATATTTTTTTCTTCTTTAATACTTATTTCAAAAAATCACATTTAATTCAAAGAAATTTCTATAAACGAGATTAAAATTTTAATTGTTTTCTTTTTAATAGTTCCGTGCAATAATAAACGTTAACGTGGGCTACAGGATAATCCTTTGTAAATTATAGTTATCAAAAGCCAAGGATCCTAATTTTAAAAAAAATGATCTGGTTTACCCAACAGATCGTAATGTACATTTTTAATGATAATTTTTAATAATAAGGTTGTTTCTTGCGTCCTAATAAATATTAATAATTTTTGTTTTGTATTGTTTTGAAACATTTATACTTAAAAAATATTGTTTTCTTTTTTTGCAATAATTTTTATTAATATTTTTATAATTGGACAGACCTGGTTTTCATTCGTTTTCATTAAGGGACTTGCCATCACTTACATCCCCATAACAAGTAAATCAAAATTTAATTAGTAAATTTTAACATACGGTATATATAGTAGTACTATTTTTAAATGTTAATTAAAATAAGAAATTAAAGAAATTAAGAATAGAACTTACAATTTTAAAAAAAATTTGTTTGTTTTTTCTTCTAAAAATAACCAAATTAAAGATTTATTTTTTTTTTGGCACAAAATTAAAATCTAACAAAAATTTTTACTTAAAACATAAAAATTAAAATTTTAATTTATTTTATTTGCTCTTTTAAAAAGATTTTATTTGTTTATTTTTCTTAAAGGAAGATCATTTGATTTTGTGTTTTTAATTAATTAAAATTGAAAAATTAATTCAATTAATTGAATAATAATAAGGAAAATATAAAAAAAAAATGTTAAAAATAAAAAATTTATAATATCGCCCCCTCCCATTTTGGACCCATGAGAAAAATAATAATTTATCCCCAATTAAAAAAAAAAAAAAAATAAATTCCTAATTACAATTCCTAACCGTTTGATTCGGTTCATCATCACATAAATTATTATCTGGTGCTGACCATCGCCGTTTTCGTGTTGACAACGTTGCATCAATAATATCTGTGTCCCCGGTACTGTCAACCGTAATCGGTGTATGACGATCACGATCACCGTTCATATAATTTGGTGATGGTGTTTTTATTGGTACGGCCGGTGAACCATTCTGTCGATCATCAATTTTCGTCATTTCATCTGGTGACGGATAGTAACCAGTGGCTGATGATGTATATTCAATTGGTGATCGTAAATGATAGTTACGGTTCGTTAGTAAATTTAGTGGGACCGATGGATCATCGGAACGACCGATCATTTGTCGACGATCATCGTATATGGAATGACGATTTTGGGTGGTGCCATTCGATCGTATCGAATGTAAATCTAAACCATTCAATTTTGTTTGTCCGGCTATGTGGGACATGTAGGCGGCTGAATATAATTGATGGTTTAAATCTATACCGGATTGATTGAATTGACGACTGGTTACTGTTGTTCCGGTTGCTGTTGTTGGTACGGTTAGTGGAGGTAATGGTGGCGCTGGCAACATTGCTTGCTTCCTAGACAAATTTTGTGGTAATTGACGTACATCATCCTTCATGTGATGCATATGTGGTGCATTTACTAATGGATGATAATTGTAATTTAAATGGGCCATTGGATGATAATTGTAAGAGGTCGGTGTTGTTATTGTTGATGTATGCGATGATTGTGATGATGGTGATTGTGGCGGTGACATACGATGATTCGATATGGTTGATGGACTTTGTTTTGGTGATACTGGCTGTTCCGTTGCCGTTACAGTTTCACGACGTGTCAACGATATACAGATATCACCAACCTGTAAACGTTGACATTTTAAACCGAACGTTTGCATTGATAGCTCCGGATTACATGATGCCCAACCTTGACCGTATACGAAGAATGGATGTTCCGGTGTTGCTTCCATGTCAATCTAAAACAAAAATAATGAAAGAATTAATTTTGAATCATTTTAGATAGTTTTTGGGTCACGTTAACTATAAATAATATTAACCATTTGTATTTCCTGTGATATATTTTCATATAGAGAACAGTAGAACCATTGACCCATAGATAAAACGTGTTTCGAATATTATTAACACCTACGTTACCTTAGAAATATTATATATAAAAAAACGAAACCTAAATTTCCATTTACTTTACGTTAAGGAAAAAAAATGTTTGTTCATTAATAGACATAGATCACGGATGACCCCTTTACGTATTAAAGGTTTCGTGACTAGAGTTTGGAAAAAAACGATCAAATGACCAATCAACCCCCTTAATGAATTTCGTTTATTTTCTGCAACATCTTAATATTATATTAACCCCATAATTTTGAACCCATCGTCTTCCGATTCATATTATGGCATCTAAGGTTTAAACAAATAACCAGAACATAATCGGAGATGAGACCTGATATAAGCTAGATCAAAGGTGGGCAACCCACGGCCCGCGGGTCGCTTGCGGCCCGTTCAAACGGTGCAATCGGCCCGCGGGACCATATGCTAACTCGATTTGTAATTTTGTAAAATGAACAAAGTTGTTTGTAATACTAAATATAAGAACCTACGAAACCTAAGAACTATTTTCTAAATATCAGTAAAAAGCAAGTTTAAATCAAAAAATTTCAAGATTGACTTGGTTATATATTTCTTATTTCCATTTATAATTAAAAATTAGAATATAATTAGAAATATGGAAAATGATCAACTATCTGGGAAAAAAAATGTAGCCAAATGAAATGAACTTTTCTTAATAAAATTTGGATTTGAAAAATCTTTGGCAATTTACAAACAGATTAATAACCGGGAAATAATCAATTTAATTTTGCCGAGACGTCTTTCTAAATTTCTTAATTTTTCCGTTAATTTTCCGACTGTTTACCGAGTAATTCTGATTTTTCCCCCCTTTACTTTCCCAAATTTTACTGACTTTCCCTAATTTTTTCAATTATTCTAAATTTCTAAATTGAATTTCTGAATTCGTGACCGTCCAGTTTCTTTCGACTTGACTAATTGATCGATTTTCATTTCCTACTAATCTACGATATTTTTCGGGACTATTATTCAAATGCGCAATTTTCTCGGATTTTTCTTGTCTCTTCGGGACCCAAATGGTCCGGAAATAAATCAGAAAATCGAGAAATTTGGAATAAAACCCGAAAAGTACCGATAATGAAGGGGAAGGTCATGATAATGTTATCAACAAAAAGTTAGTGAGGAGTAACGAAAATGGGGAAAAGGTTGGGATAGCTGGTAATCAGCAAGGAAAAGTCATATAAGGTGAGGAAAATTCCAGGGAGATCCAAAGAAAAGTATAAAAATATCCATATTTCCTCGGGACTTCAATTTTAGATGAATTTGTAGATGATTTTCCATCCAAATCTTTCAATTTCAAGATTTTTCTCAATTTTTATAATTTTCAAAATTTCACTTGCAGAAAATTTTGCGAAATTTCATTCATAAAATTCAATTGAATGGCAAAATATCAATTTTCAAGAAATCAAAATATTTGCGTATAATTCTGATGAATTTGGGAACCATTCGGTAGATAAACTGAATTTCCCAGAAATTTTATCCGAAATTTCAAAAATCTAAAAACGCAAAATTGTTCTTGAACGATTAATGAAGAAACTAATTTCTCATAATTCCAAAAAAAAATCAACCCCTAAATTTTGACGGGCGATTTGCCCGAACATGGGTTTCCTACTTATATTTTTTTGTTTACCATTTTTCGCCATCCCTACTAACATTACCTACCATTACTAATTTTCCCGACTTTCTCCCAATTTTCCTAAATTTTCCGGAATTTTTCAGACATGATGAAATAAATGACAGATGATAATCAGACATAAATGATAAATGATAAATTTAAAATTTAATCTACTATTCCATCTACTATATCCAACTACTATTAACAACTAACACTTAACGACTATAAACAGATTAATACTAGTTAGTTAGTTAAATTCACTACGAATTTGCTCAATATAATTATTTTGATTTTGTTCAGAATGTGGTAAATTTATAGTAAAGATTCTTAGAACATTATTATGTGGCCCTCCGAGATTATTTCATCTTCATGCGGCCCTCTACATAGATAAGGTTGCCCATCCCTGATCTAGATGACGATCTTTTAATGAAATTTAAAATTTTCAAAGAAAAAGATCCTAAAATATCGAAAGCTCATTTGAAAGCTTAACATTTTGAAAGCTTCGAATTTTTATCTCATTCATTAAATTTAAATGAAAAATGGAATTTTCGCCGAAAGCTCGTCCAAATTTTAAAAGCTCAACGAAAGCTCTATGTTTCGAACTTCATTTTTTACATTTACAAATCGATTTTAAATCTAGATAATGTTCCATTAACGAAATTTCAAATTTTTCTAAAATAAAGCCTTAAAATTTTCGAAAGCCCATTGAAAGTTTAAAATTAAAATTTCATTTTATATCATTTAGAATCGAATTTTTATTCCATTTACCTAATACTAAATTTATAAAAAATATGAGATTTTCGCCAAGAAGCTTTCTCATTATTTTTTAGATTTAACAATCTGTCTTCTATCCAGATATCGGTCCTTTCAAGAAATTTCCTAACTTTCTAAAAAAATCTTCAAAAATCTCTTCAATTTTACCTTCAATTAAATTCATTAAAGCTTTCGTACAGATTTTACTACGGAACTTTTAAAGAAAACTTTCTGATTTTATTTTAATTTAATTATTGGGAGAAAAATTAGATTCCATACTCCTAACTAAAATAAATTGACTGACTTTCTTAAAGCTTATTTCAAGTGTGCTCGGCGCGTTTTGCGAATTAGAATTCACGCCACTGTTTTATGACCTGAAAATATGACAGCTTTCTTATAATTCTCAAAATTCTTTTTATTCTATTTTATCCATAATTTCAGGTCCAACTGTTTCCAATTGGCTAGAAAATCAGAAAAGTGGTTATCAAAGTTAACAAGCCATCGAGACGATCTATGATTTAACAAAATGTTAATAAATATTTTAATTACAATTAACCCCTATTTTAAAAAAAATACCCTACAGGAATTAAGTTCTACACCTGGTATATCATATCTCGTAGAATCTATTCGTAGAAATATCGTATCATATCCAAAGTTAAATATCGCACCATGAGAATAAAACTGTCGTGACTTCTAAAAACCATTTTCAAGGGTTAAAAATAACATAAGAATCAATCAAAACCTGAAAATTGTTTTTAGAAGTTACGACAGTTTTATTTTCACGGTGCGATATGTCATTTTACTTGGTTGATTCCTTACGCAGTTCGAACAAAAAATATGAATTTTTTTATTGGGAAGACATGCTTAGGACAAGTATATACCAAGAAATGCTCCCATAATTGTGGGTTCAGGGAAGTGGAATGTTACACAACTTTAATTGGATTTCCAATATAAAATGTATTTTTATTGAATTGAAAACATTTTTTAAAGAGGGTCAACAACATTCAATTTAATTTATTGATATTTTCTAATAAAGTTTCAATATCCGTTTTTGACATTTTGATAATTTTGTATCATTTAACCGTTTTGGCCTATATTCGTATCGACTTTATTAAAAAAAAATTTACAGGTCAATTAATGGATAGATTTCGTTAAGAATTTTATTCACTTCGACAATTTGTGTAAGAAATATTAAAACATTAAATCAGGGATGCGCGACGCCTAACGCATAGGGTATTTTCATACCCCCATATAGAAAAAAAAAATAATTAAAATTAACATGGGAATTAGAGGAAACCGTAAGGAGATCATCACTTAAATAATTTTATAGCTTTTTCATTTTAGAATTTTACGTGTCCCTGCATTAAAAAATCCAAATCTCAACCAAAATAGCGAATTAAACTTTGAACCATCCCAAACTGTAATTGATTGGAGAAAATTAGAAATAAGCGGGGAAAAATCAGGTGAAAAGCCGATAAATCTGTAAATAATCCGGAAACCAAGAGGAAAATTCAGAATGTTGGCAAAAAAAAGTCTGGAAAATTAGATAAAATCCGTCAAATTCCAAAAAATGTCGGGAACAGTTGCAAAAAGTCTAAGAAAATTTGGAAAAAATTGTGGTAGACCAAAACTGCCGACAAAAATTGGAAAAAAATGGGAAAGGTCTGGAAATAGTTGGGGAATGATTGTAAAATTCAGAGGGACCGAAAAAAACTTAAAAAAAGTCTGAAAGGATGGAGAAAATTCGAATTGGTTGGAAATAGATTTTTTAAGAGATGAATTGGGAACTTTGGGAAAATCCAAATAATTATTGTAGAAATTAAAAAATAAAAACCGAAAAAATAATAATAAATTAAAATTGTTATTCGAAAATACTTATTTTTAGTT
Organism: Symmerus nobilis; assembly: GCA_027564815.1. Classification (NCBI taxonomy): domain Eukaryota; kingdom Metazoa; phylum Arthropoda; class Insecta; order Diptera; family Mycetophilidae; genus Symmerus; species Symmerus nobilis. Next base: position 10,981 of record JANTOP010009673.1, read on the forward strand.
TTATTAAATTAATTTGTTTATTAAATCATTTTTAATTAGAGGAAAATCTGAAATAATAATCTAATAAAGATTCGATGTTCCCAAGTGAGTATTCAGATTTGTCGAAATCCTCCAATTATCTACAGGCGTCCCTCGTATAAGTAATATAATTATAGTTTATTATCCCTGTATGAAATTTTCGGATTTTCAACAAATTTGCAGAAATTTTTCCGAATTTCAAAAAAATTTTTGATTTTGTGGACATTTTCTGATTTTCATAAAATTTTCCAAATTTGATGACATTTTTTTATTTTCATAATTTTCCGAATTTGGAAAAATTTTCCAATTTTTCATTAATTTTTCAACTGTGAAGCAATTTTCCGATTTTCATAAAATTTTCGAATTTGGTAAAAATTTCATAATTTTCAATAAATTTCCCGATTTTGAAGAAATTTTTATAATTTTCAAGAAATTTCGCAATCTCGAAAGAATTTCCCGATTTTTATAATACTTGACGCTTGAAAATGTTCGACATTTTCATGACATTTTTGAATTATTATCAAAATTTTCGTTTGCAATAAAATTAATCAATTCTATTTTTAATAAATTTAATTTATTTTCCAAATACTTGGAGCATAGGAAATGATTATTGAGTTAGATACATTCTTCCATGTTACTTACATGCAGCCGCTGAAAGAAGATTTGCTACAGACTAAGGTTAAGATATGACTAGGATCATATTGTAAGGGCCCAAATTCTGACTGTACTTGCATAGATATCATTGAAAGGGTTGCCAGCAAGGTGGAGTTTATCAGTCCCCTCGGTATAATGATAAATTATGGAAATATCAAATAATTAATTAATTATAACAAATCTAGAATATTTTCATCGCTTGAATTATTATCATACGATTTCTAAACCAACTGTTAAAACTGGAACATAAAATATTTATCCATCATCAACATATCCATCCCATTTATATGAAAATGTAGTTGTAAAATAATTTTATCCGATATTTATCCATGTACCGGATTCGGAATAAAAACTATATTTCAATTGAATTCATATCACGTGCTTTCCATTGATTCTAATATTATTTAAAGTAGTTCATGATTTTTACATACTCATGCACATCACATACATTTATAAATTTCTAAAAAGGCATCAAATATACACACGTTTTTTTTTTGTTAACCCAAGAACATCAAAGTCTGATGGTTCAAACCAACTTGGTTCAGATCAGATCGAACAGATAAATTTGTTCGAACTGAGTGAGCTCTTATAAGATAGGAAAGAGGACTGATGAAGCAGTCTGAAAATCTAGCTACTTCCGGGCATGAATGGGTTAAGCTAGACCTTACGATCGAAAAATTGTTGTTTGATTTTAATGTATTTCATTTTACTGTAACCTACATCAACTGATGCCATTCAATAACATTTAATATTAAAGTGCCTTGCATATAGTTAATGTTCAGCATTAATTTTAATATTTTTTATGATTGAATATCGGTTTCAAGAAATTAAAATTAAATTGTTGTACGTTTTTATTACCTATAGGTGGTTTGCTCGCTCATCTAAACGTCAGCTTAATTAGAAACTAACAATTATTTAAATTAAAACTGTAGGATTGTTAGATAGATCTTGTTCAAGGATTTTTGTTTCAATGTATTAGTTAGATAGACACCTTGAAATTGAAACGTTTTAAAACGTTTTGTCGTTTATTATTTAAATTTTAAATTATTAAATTGGAAATGTCTCTTGGGTAATGAATAATTAATTATTTGCATCGTTCTGTATTTCAAATAATTTACATATTCAAATTATTTATATAAATTTATTACATTCGCTAAAAGATACATAAGTGCTCCATATCTTTTAGCTCTTATAACAGATCCCTAATTTTACATAATTAATTTGCGAAATGGGATTGCGAAGTTGACTTACTCTGAGATAAAAAATCTCGAAATTCGTCGATGACAGTTTCGATTTCTCTGCTCAACGAAATCTCTTCGGAAAATACATAAAATTAATTTGGCATCATTAGATTAAAAAATTTTTGAACAAATTTTTTTTCTCAAAAACTGTTCGGGAAAATTGAACCAAAAATCGATTTTTTGCAATTCGATTTTTTGAGGGATTTTAAAAATATAAATTGTGAGGGGAGCCCCTGTATTTAAGGTATTGATGGATCACCCAAATCATCTCCTATTTGAATCCACTTCCAAAATTTAAAATATTAATTTTTTTTTGAAAATTCTAATTCTTTTCTCGGAAAGAATCCATTTACCTCTTGTTTTCTTCTATCAGCCCCTATAAAATCCTGGGGGTTATTATTTTGAAAAAGATTGTTCTACAATTTCTTAACTGTATCTTTAAATTTAATTTCCTGTAATTAACTTTTCCGATTGTCTAAGAAAATTTTCTGTAAATTTAAACTTTCCACCAGACTGTCAGAAAATTTCTATACAATCGAAGTGTGCCTCGATTTTTTATTCAAAAAGAGAAGAATAAATTTTTTTCCAAACAAATGGTTGATTTTTTCAAAAAAATTTCCTAACGAAATCTATTTGTTAATTATTTATGATTAATTTCGGGTCTTTGGATGACTAATTTTTTGAAAAAATTTTTCGAAAATCGATCCAATTTTCTTGGCGTTTTTTACAATTCGATTTTTGGCTGGGAAGGGGGATCCCCTAACCTTAAGGTACTGATCGTATAAGTTATTCTCTATTTGAATGCATATCGAGCCGTGAATGTGAATGTAAAGCGAATGCACAGTTTGCATAGTAAGGTCTCCAATTATGAATTTTAAGAAATCTCGTATATCTCATATCGGATGAAAAAAAATTTATTTAGGCAGACAAATTGGAAATCTTAGAAAAATTTTGATTCGGGAAAGTCTCGGTAAAAACTCATGAAAAATTGTTCGGGAAAATTTGAAATAATTAAATAAAAGCCGCGAGAATATTGGCATTGGTCTGAATGGGTCGAGAACTTGTCGGAAAAATTGGAAAATTAGGGAAAAGGCCCAGGGAAATTTGATAAAATGTAGAACGTATAGTCGGGAAAAATCAGAAGAGTCGGAAAGTTGATAGGAAAATAATTTCGAAGAAATTATCCTAAATACGTCTCGACCATTTCTCATCTTTTACACCTTTTTCAGTATATTGCTTCTTTTTCCCTAGCTGTTTCCAATTTTTCCTGATTTAGTCAGCCTTTCTTTGGTCAGAAAATTGGTCAGCCTGACCTTTATTTTTATGAAAATTCTCATATCTATCTCGTGATTTAAATCGCGAGTTTAATTGGACTTAATTTTTAATTCAATTTTTATCAAAAAAATTTCGTTCAATTTGGCTGAAACTTTTTTCCTGGATACTCTATGAGATAAACTACACATTGAATTTGGGATTTTGCGATTTTTGAGCCAATTCTGAGATAAGTAAAATTATTCATTTTCTTCTAGGTTCGCCAATCGATTTTCTTTCTATCAAATTTTAATCTTCATTAAGAAAATTTCGTTCAATTCGGCAAAATGGATTTTCCTGAGCACTTCAGTATTTGAGAATTTTGGGGAAAAAAATCATCAAGCCAATTCTGAGGCATGATATAAAATCGTGAGGTCGATTTTTTGGAAATGTTTGTTTTATTATTTCCTCACTGTGCTCTTAGGTTCCATTTCTCATAATTATATTCTTCGCTTCTTTATTAAGATTATTTGGAAATTAAAATTTTCCTTGAAACTATGAGAAAAATTCTATAAAATCTGGTAATTGAAGTTCTAAGGTCTTTTCTAAGATCTATATACTCTCCATCGACGTAGAGGTATCGTATCGGATAAGAGTTTTCACGCTTTGAAATTTATATTTCATCCGAATAATTTAAAATCAGTAAAATTAAAGATTTTTGAAGAAAGCTTTAAAAAAGTTCCAAAAGCTCATCGAAATTAAAATATAATTTTAATTATTATCAAATCAAAATAAATTAAAATCCACGAAAGCCCTAATGAATTGAATTGGATTGAATTGAAGGTTAATTATCACGAAGGCATTCATAGCCTCTGTTTGCCATTTCTTGAAAAATACATCTATCGTCCAAAAATTTTGCATGAATATATGGTGTCAATGAGCTTTCTGAGATTATTGAAAGCTTTATTTTGGAAAATATTGAAAGGACCGTTGTCTGGATAGTAAATTAATTTCAAAACGTGAAAAATGAATTAAATAATGATTCCAATAAAAATTTTAAGCTTTCAATGAGCTTTCGAAATTTCTGAAGCTTCATGTTGGAAAATGGTCAAATTTCGTGGAAGGACCGTCATCTGGAACGCAAATAAATTTCAAAACTTAAAAAATTAAGTTTGATATTTAAAGCTTTCTTTATTTATTATTTCTTTCTTCGTATTTTATCTAAATTTAATGAATCGAATAAAAATTTGATTCCAGATTATATAAAATGACATTTTAATTTTAAGCTTTCAATGAGTTTTCAAGATTTTGAAAACTCTAATTTGGAAAAAGTTAAAATTTCGTTAAAAGGTCGTCATCTGGATATAAAATAGACTTTTACATGTTAAAAATTTAGTTCGAAACTTAGAGCTTTCATTACGATTTTAATAATTTGGATAAGATTTCGAAAATTCATTCCTTCATTTAAATTAAAGGGGCCGTTATCTGGATAGAAAATAGACTTTAACACCAGAGGCGCCAATT